>WSXT02000006.1:394109-411934 GCA_011762715.2 Neuroterus valhalla
CTGCCGGCATAAAAGATGGTGGCTCAGCCTTCAATTAGTCACACGACTCGACCCGCCTTTCCACTGAATTGTGTATCCAGTGTATTATATATAGAGATCAGTGATTTCACTGTTGCAACGATCCACTTTGATTTTAATATCATTTTATCGAAAAAAGAAGAAAAAAACAGAGGAAAGAAGTATCGAACTTTGAAGCCTGCAAGATAAGAAAATGTTCCTATCTAAATAATGAACGATGAAAATATAGTTTAAATAACTTTTAATGGAAAATATCGTAGGCATTATGTTTGTAAAACTATATTACAAATTCTCTTCACTGTACGGTTCAAGTACGATAAGGCTTTTTTTTCTCAAAGATATACAAATAACGAATCGAGCGTCGCCAGCGAACATAAGTTACATAGACACAACCGAAAGTCGCCGTCAGTCACACGTTAATACACTACATCGATAGGTAGTAAGTAGTAACAGATGGCATTATTATTGCGGTTAACAACGCTAATAAAAAAATTGATAGCGTGATAGCAGCTATAAACGAAGATGTTAAGCGTAAATAATGTGGATTATGAGACGCTATGAATAAGAATTCGGAACAATTACAATAGAGAGCGAGGCTTCGAAAAAATTTGCAGAAAAGCGATTTGATTCGCAAACAAGCAACACACAATTGCTTTTTTTATATTCCGAAGCCAAGCAGAAACACATCGAGGCACGATTGGGATTCGATAAAACACTTTTTTCGTGAACACCAAAAAGGAATTTCAATCCTGATGCCTTGTTGGTTAATAAATCGATTTGTACAGACAAGAATTATTGACGATTTCGTGGATCGGAGGTGTGAACAAGGAGCGCAAAAAGAAGCACACAAGTCTCTAAAAATATAATACTCATTTTTCAAAAATCACATAGATTTACATGTATCGGATGCTCCTCATTCGTAAATCAAATTGAGTATTCTCATAGACATAATTTTTTTAAAATTTGAAACTTTAAATTGATCTCAACTGTGTCACTTTCGCAAAAATTCGTAAGTCCTACCCGTCCTGGTAAAACAAAATTTCAGAGGAAAAATAATGATTCCTCGATATTTTTTATGAATTTACTTCTTTTTAAGAGAAGAGAACAAACTTTTAAGCTGATCCGTTCTTTAATAAATACGCGAGAAGATTTACGAAATTGAGAAGAACTTCAAAGGGAAGCATTAACTTCAGGAAAATGAAATTTGTTTTCATTTTGATGAACCTTTTTGAAGTTGGAATCGAGCCGCGAAACAATTTTAAATTGCACGTAAGATTCTTGAGGATAACAGTTTTCGAAAGAGAAAGATTGTCGAATCTTTTGCGAATGTGACGATGGGGGTTATAAATACAGGGACGTGAAATAGTAGAAGGAGGTAGAAGGCAAAGGGAAAGCGGAAAAAGGAAATGCTTGAGCAACGGAAGCAAAAAGGGGGTGTAAGTTTCTTGAAAATACATTATTACAACCTTCGAAGTGAGGCCATACTGAGCGTGCTGCACTTTGCCTTCCGGGTCGGTTGCACCGACATTGGTGCCACTAGAACTTCGTCTCTATTTGGCGAACCTGGACCACCATTGCCCAGTTCCTAGAAAGGAAAAGAAGGTTTAACTTTTGGAAATTATACTCAGAAAGAAGACAAATAGAAACAACAATCATATCTTTTATCTATAAATAAATTAACTTTAGAAACTTCAGGGATCCCAGCGATTTATTAGTCCAATTTAAGGTAAAAAGAGGAATTGTATTCTCAAAAAAGTAGGATTGGAAGAGGATTTGATTATCATAAACTTCTCTTATCTTTTTTTGCTGGCTTTGAAAAATCTGTTGAACATAGCACTTTTTACTGATAGAAATTCAAAACGGTTATAGATTGAAAAGAAGATAAACATAAAAATTTGGAAATTCTCATGTTTGAATTATTTTATAACTATGTGTTTAAGCATGAAACCTAGAAAAAAATTATTTGAAAAGCACAAAAATTACCAGTTGAATATAATCTTTGGTTCTTGTTACCTTGAACTTTACAGTATGAGCATTTTCATCAACTGGGAGCTCTCAATCGTCGAAATAAATGTTCAACCTAAGCTTGAAAATCGATTCAGTGTGGCAGAAAATAAAATTTGTATTCATGAAATTAACATTATTGTAAAAATCCAACTTTTTTTGGCTGCATAGTCTACATAGTCTTCAATTTCTCGATTTTCCCGGTTCACTAGAAGTAACAATTTTATATTTATCGCAAAACACAAATATTTATTTTTATGCATGACGTTCATTTTAAACATCCTTTAACACAACAGATCAAACATTGCAAAATAAATCACTTTTGAAAAGAATTAAATTTCCAACAATGAAAAATCAATTTTTTTACAAAAATTGGAACAGTTAAACTTACAATTAAAAAAAATCAATTTATGATAACAACAAAAATAACAGATTTCCAACGAAATAGTTCATTTTTCAACCAATGTGATGAATTTTCAACCAGAACAGTTAAAATTCAAAACAAGAAGATGAATTTACAACTAACAAGATAAATATCTAACTGGAGCACTTCAATTTCCAACCATGATGGTGAATATTCAAACAAGAAAAATAATTTTCAAATAGAAAGAATAATTTTCTAAGAACAAATACAATTTGTAAACACAATAGTCGAATTTCGGACTCAAAAAATTATTATTTTCTACTAATACAAAGAGTCTTCAACTGAAGGAGTTGATTTTTCAAACAGATGAATTAAATTTTACCGAAAAAGATAAATTGTCAAGAAAAATTTGAATACTCAAATTTTAAAATGGAAAAATGGATGTTTAGCAAACAAATGAATTTATAACTAAAACTATGGAATTTTCAATTGGAATAAGTTATACTCCTAGTTGAAAAGAATTACTTATAACGAAAAGAAAAAAACTAACTTTTTTTTTTTTTTCTAAGAAATCTTTTTCGGTTAAAAATGTAACTGCTTGGTTTAAAATGAACAAGTTTTTTTCTTGACATATTAACTATTAAAATGCTCGTGAAGCACTGAACTAGTTTAGTTTGAAGTTTAACTAGTTGGTTGAAGGTTGAACTACTTCGTAAAAAATTTATCTGCTTGGTTAAAAATTCATCATTTAAGATGAAAATTCATCTTTTCAGTTAAAAATTCAACAATTTTGTTGAAAAGCTTAAAATCAAATTAATTATTCCTACTATTCAGTTAAAAATTACTTATTTTGGCGGGGAATTCAACTGTTTGGTTAATGATTAATCTTTTGTTAGAAATTCATATTTTATGTTGAAAATTCAACTGTTTTGTAGAAAGTTCGTCTTTGTAGACTCAAAATGCTGTTGCTTAGTTGAAACGATTCTGTTTCGGTTGACGATCCAATCGTTAAAAATCGTTGAAAAGAAAACTCAAATATTTTTTATTCAAAATAAACATATTTCTCTTGTCAAATATCAGCTATTACATTTTTCATTAAAAATTCGTATTTTTCATTGAAATTCAATAACTTGATTGAAAATTCATATTTTTCATTTGAGGTTCTTCTTTCTTCAGTAGAAAATTCATCTTTTTTTTTGTTGAAAATGCAAAATTTTTGCTTTAAATTTCAGGAGCTTGAAGCGTTTTGAATTAAATCAAGTATAGTATTCATATTAATTTTTTATTAAGTAATTTATTTTCCTGTTTTCTTAGAATATATTCTTATACATCCTTATACCCCCTTCTTTACAGCATTTTAACTTGTACAAAGTTAAGAAATGAATTATTTAGTAACATGAATCGGAACTTTGTAAAAAGGGGGAAAATTGGGTCAAAATTCTTGATGTTACTTGTTTCAGGGGATTTTTCAAATTCAAAGGGAGAAATAGGTGAAACATGGACTGAATGTGATCCCTTGCAAGCTTTGATTTCCTATGGTAAATACTAAATACTCACACCATATAGTATAAGATCCTAGAATCTTGCGCAGGCAATAGACAAAAATCGGTAAGACATCAAATACAATTAACGTTAACAATGAAAAACAGCACAAGTCTTTATTCTATTAATTAAATAAATTCTAAAGAATATCACACAACCTCAAACTTTTAATTCTATATGTAAATTCTTCCAAAAGTTTGGCCAAATATCAAAGGCAACTGCGGATTATAGATTATAAAAAGCGATGAATTATGTACTTGCAGAGCTTGGATCGACTAGAAGGCTCTAAAAAGTCGCATATAATCACAGATAAAGTTCCGAAACTCAATAAAGTCTTTCCAAAATCATGAAATTTGTTAAAATTAATTTGAAAATTTCGAAATCCCTTGGAATAGTATGAAATCTTTTGCAATTGCGATTTTTGAGTGGCGTAAGTCCGAGGCCTCAAATATTTTTAGCACAATCGAAATAAACTTTGAAGTCAAAACGATCATTCAACACTAGACATTCAGCTATATCATCTGCGAAATTTATTAGTCAATGTGTCCCGCTCCCGCTGTTTTTTGTCCCGCTTAGCCTCGTTTTACGGTACTCGAAAACTAAGGAGTTTACATTTTAGACTGTATAATTTCAACATAAATTTCTTCATTTCTAATCATTCAATTTGGAATTATACCATTTTCGACTTGAAAATATCCAAATTGCAATTTGAAGAAAGTTAACTTTTGAATACAGATTTACGCAGTGAAACAGTCGCATTCTTCAAAAAAGTAGGAAAGTCGCACGAACCGAGTTCTGTACTTGGAATTTAATTCCAATTTCCCAGATCTTGGAAATCTTAGAGTTATATTGAAGTTGGTAGAATACATTTCGAATATTCAACAAATATTTGAAAAAATTGTGCAAGAACATAAATATATAAATTCTTGAAAAAAGTATCAACTAACGTTAATATTGTTGCAACTCGCCAGTCTCATTTCTGCGAGTTGTCGACTCGCAGGTGTAAGGCTGTTTGTCGATCCAAAAGGTGACATCATCGTTGACATCGCTCTCTTCAGTTTGCTTGGAGTCTTATTAAAACTAAAAGCTCTACCAACTTTCATTCTCGTACGCGATGCGAACCTAAAGCAAAAAAAGAAATCGATATAAAATGGGTCAATCTAGAAAAAGCAAACAAAACTGCGACAACAAAACTTTTCTTCCTCCCCAAAATTCAGACACGAATCAAAAATTAAACAATTTATGAATTCGGAGGCTAAAAAACTCTCAGTGACCAAAAATCAGGTTCTGACACACAAAATCCTCTGCTTTACCCAATCAAAATACTGCGGAAGAAAAGTTATTCACAACAGATAAGGATTCCGCAAGAAACTGAACACACACAAACATGCAATAACGGTTCGAATATCGTAAGAAAAAATGAGTTATTCAAAATTAGAAAAGTTTAGAATGTACAAAGCAAAGTCATAAGAAAATGGTTATGCACATTTGTAAGGAAGATATCAGGAAGCTTGTTATAAATAATCATGTACAGGATTAGGTCCCTAAATACTTGGAATTTCCTTTTCTTTCGTTAGTTTCAGGGCTCAGACTCACTTCAACGATCAAAAATAATAAACAATGAACTTATATTATAAGTCATCAGGCCTCGGATCAACTAGAATCGTTTAAAAAAAGTCGCATAAGTGACACAAGTCAAGATTGAAAGTTACAGATAAATAACTCCAATTAGTAATATTTTGAATGTTCTTAACGATGAAGATGAGACGAAACACTATAGAAATAATAAAATTCATTTTAATAAAACCAAAAATTTAGCAAATTATATTTTTTTTTTCTAGCATTAAGGGCGTGTTCTACCCATCAAATGATTTTATTGTGGTTATCGACTATTGAACAAAACAGTACTTTTCAGAAACTTAATATTTTATCAATGATTTTGCATTTCATGGAGGTATTTTGTGTAACTAAAAGATTTTATCCCTTAAACCTTTAGGCTTATTGGAAATTATACTTTGGAACAGTATGATTGAAATATGAATTCGTTCATTTTCATGTATTTTCATTTAAGATTTTTCGATTTTGGACGTTTTCGACTTCAAAATATGTCGTGCAATCAGAGGCATGAGATATAAAATAATAAAAAAAATAGATGAATTTGCAATATTTTGAATCCTTTCATCTCGTATAACACAAAAAAGGAAGTGAAGAAATTGTAAAATTGACGAAGAAATTATTAGAAAATAGTTACTTCAGTGGCATTGTTTTCAGAACACTGGCATCGGTAAAAGAAAGTTTCGAATAGTGTGAATAGTAGCGTGAGTCCGAGTCTTTTAAATTCAAAAAGAAATTAAAGTTGATGTGAAGGTAATTAAAAAAGGTGATTGAACGGGGATATTTATTATTTCTTTTTATTCCTTCTTGGTTTGAAAATTCACCTTTATTGGTTAAAAACACAATTGTCTGAATCAGAATCCATCTTTTTTGGTTATAAATCTAATTATTCGAAGGGTGGCCATTCGTCGGATGATTTGAAATTCCCGGTTCTTCCCAGTCATGTTTCTCAATTTTCGCGGTCAACTAGGAGTAACATATTTATATTTGTCGCAAAACGCAAACATTTATTTTCATTCATGACGTTCATTCTAAACATCCTTTAACACAACAGATCAAACATTGCAAAATTAATCAATTTTGAAAAGAATACTCAAATTTTCAAGAAAAAAATATAATTTTTCTACAAAAATTGAAACAGTTGAACTTACAATTGAAGAAATAAATTTACGATAACGAAAAAAACTGATTTCCAACAAAATAGTTTTTTTTCGACCAATGCTATGAATTTTCAAATAATATTATGAATCTTCAACCGATAAATTTCAAAACAAGGAGATGAATTTACAACTAAAAGGATAAATATCTAACTGGAGCACTTCAATTTTCAACCATAAAGGTGAATATTCAAACAAGAAGATTAATTTCTAAACAGAAAGAATCATTTCCTAAGATGAAATATAATGTTTTAACAAAATAGTCGAATTTCAAAGTAAAAAAACAATCATTTTTAGCCAAAAATGGATAACAGTAACATTTTTAGTTTAAAAAACCAATTTTAAACCAAGCCAACTCTACTGAGAAAGATTATTAAATGAAAATTTGGATACTCAAATTTTCAATTGAAAAAAAAAATGTTTCACTAAACAGATTTTAAAAAGAAACGATGAAATTTTCAACTGGAACAATTAAAATTTTCAGTTAAAAAATTACTTATAACAAAAAAAAACTATCTTTCAACAAACAAACAAAAACTATCAAACAAATCATAATATTTATGCACAAAATGACGAAGAATCAAATGAAATTGTAAATTGTTAACTGAAGTAGTTCGATTTTAAACCAGAAAGACGAATGTTCAACTGAAATGATGAACATTTAACTAGAATAGTTCAATTTTTGACAAAAAATTCATTTTCAACCAAAAAATACATTTTTCCAACAGAATAGTTGAAATTCGAACCATAAAAATAAAAATTTTCCAACAAAAATGGAATAGTGACATTTTTGTCTTGAAAAATTAATTTAAAACCAAACATAAGAGTTTTCAACGAGATGAATGATCGACTAAAATGAAAAATGTTTTACTGTATAACTTGCATTGTTAACCGTAAGAATTTATGAAGAAGAATATTAACTTCCGAAGAAAAAGATAATTTTCTACAAAAAATCGATTTTTCACAGTTAAATTTTCAGGTATGATTAATAATTAATAAAGGTATTAAGGTATTATTAATAAGGTTATTAAAAGTATAAATATAATTCATAAAATTCTTGACCATAAAGATTAATTTTCTACAGAAAAGACCAATTTTCCACGAAGTTCATTCTCAAAGAAATAGCTCGATTCCCAAATTGAAAAATCAACGTTCAACTAAATACTTGAATTTTCACCAAGAAAGATGAATTTATTTTTAACAAAGTAGTTACAATTTTAACCAGAGGTGAATTTTGAACCAAAATAATGTAACTTTAACAAGAGAATTTGATTCTCAACAAAAAAAGTTGAAATTTCAAACAAGTAGTTGATTTTTTTACTCAAAAAAGAATGAATTTGCAATGAACAATGTACACAAGCTTTCTATCATAATTCAGAAATATTTCTTCTCCGGAATACTACTTCTACTCTAAAGACTGCTTGAAGTACTTTCTTTATTCGAAATTTAGAAAAGGGCACTTTAGAATTGTGACGAATTTTTCATTGGAGGAACGAGTTTTTAAAATTCCTTTCTTCTAAATCCGAATTATAATTAGTTCAAAAAATTGAAGTTCCATGTACAAAATTCCCTGTTCCAAGTGAAATTATATTACTTCCCTGAAACCCCCTGCCCTAAAATGAAAACTATAATTATTTTCTGAAATTTCCTGTCTCAAGTCAGATAAATAGGGAAAAGCAAATAAAACGTGATAAACACATTTTTTGGAAAAATGGAGATAATAATTATTCTTTCTGTAGGTTTGGATTATGATCAACAAATTTGCAAAATGCGGTCAACTCTCGTATTTTTTCGATAGAATTTTTATTAGTCTAGGTTGAGTCAAGAAAATTCCCGGTTTTTAATTAAATTTCCGGTAATTTCCCGGTTTTTCCCAGTCAATAAAATTCCCGGTTTCCCTGTAAAGTTGCCACCCTGATTCAGTTAAAAATTTTATTATTCAGTTAAAAATTTTATTATTCAGTTAAAAATCCATCTGTTTTCAAACAAAATTCTACTATTTGCTTGAAAATGAACTTTTTGGTAAAAAAGTTATAAATTTCATGTTTCAAAATCAACTGTTTTGTAAAACGATCTTCTTTGTGACTTGGAAAATGTTTGGTTTCAAGTTTCTCAATTTTTGTTGAATATTTATTTATCTTTATTAAAATTTAGTTTTTAGGTTGAAAATTCATCTTTTAGTTAAACAATAAAAATATTTTATACAAAATTCAACTTTTCAGTAGAAAATGTAACTGTTTGGTTGAAAATTCATCTTTTTCAGGAAATTCCTTTTTAAGACTTTAAAATGCAACTCTTTCTTGGAAATTCGTTTACTTTAGTTGAATTCTACTTTTTGTTATCAAAGAATAGAATCTTTTCCAGTTGCAATATCAAGCGTTACATTATGAGTTCATAATGCGTCTTTTGTGGTTCCAAATTCATATATTTCATACAAAAATATTAGTTTTTTGGTTTAGTATTCATCTGTTTGGTTAAAAATTTAAATCATTTTGTAGAAAACTCAACAATTTGATTACAACAATTCCTGTTCTTCCTTTACTAAAAATGTTTCTTGGATAAAAATTCCACTCTCATGTTGAAGGTACGTCTTTTTGATTTAATAATTCATCTTCACTGATTCAAAATGCAACTGTTTGGTTAAAAATGATAGTTCTTCAGCTGAGCATTCAAAGATTTTAATAAAAATTCGACTGCTTGGTTAAAAATCAAAGTTGAACAACTTAGTTAAAATTTCATTTTTTTGTTGCTGCGGATTTGTCTCTTTGATAGAAATTTAATTTTTTTGTTAAAGAATTAGTTGTTTAAAAAGGATAACTTTTTTCTTCTAAATTAATTTATTCAGTTGCAAATTTTGATGATCCCTGATATCTTGAACTGGTTATAAAATAAAATAAAAAACTATTGTTATTTCTAAAAGCTTTGGAAGGTTGGAGAAGCTAGTAAGATAATAAAAACAGCCTGGTGCAAAAACTGACGGTAGTGGGATATGCAACGTGGTTTCACACATGCTATTGAGTAGGAACACATACGGGTCCATATACTCCAGGTAAAAATTATGAAAGAGGCTCCTGTAACCAAAAGGTTTGTTACCCCATTATTTTGCTACATATTTACATGCAATAATGAAGTAAGAGAAAATAGATGTAAATAGATTTCCCAGATATAAAACAGATTGTTATTCTATAAAATTATTATGTGACACATATCAAAACCTAAACGAGAGAAAAATGTTAAAATTTAGTCATGAAAATTATTAAGACCTAGAACAAAATATTCAGTTCAAATAGAATTTTTTGAATGAAGGAAGTACATAATAGAAGTGAAAGAATCTATAAATTCTAAAATAGATTAAAAAATTCAACAAATAAATCCACTTACTTAAATGCTTTACTTATTGTTCCTATTGCTACATCGGTATTGATTTCCAGCTGATGCGCATCAAGAGTGATGAGAAACGTATCCTGTAAAAGAGAATAAAATTCAAATTAAATTTCGTAATAAATGAAATTGAAATATCGTCCAGAGGCTTCAAGACTTTCAAAAAGTAGCAGAGAATATTCCAGGTTTCGAAGCGCTTTATGAAACTGAAATAAGTACCCAAAAAAAGATTATTTCTGAAGAAAAAAATTTCCCTAGAAATAAAAAATAGTATGAAACTATGATTCTCTCTGAATCAGTCAAAGAATAGTGTTTCAAGTAAAAAAGTTGTGTCAAAAATACTGTTGGTTGAAATAAGAGCTTATTCAAAAAAAAATTTCTTTCATACTTTTCTGTATTTAAATACCAAAAGAGACGAACTTTTAACAAAATGATTGAATCCTCAAATGAAACCAAATAATTTATAACCAAAACCATCCATTTTCTACCAAACAAGACGAACCGAACACATACATTTTTAACTAAATAGTTGAATTTTCAAAAACATGAATTTCCCACAGAACAGTAGAATTTTCAACAAGAAAATATGAATTCAAAAAAAAGTTATCTCCAAACAAATAGTTCGATTCTCTACTAAAAATGTGAAATTCACAACTTATGATATCGATTTCCTACCAAAATCATATGATTTCTAACAAAAAAAATTACGGATTTTCAACCAAAAAGGACGACTTTTTAACAAAATCGTCAATTTTATAACAAAATAATTAAATTTTTTATCAAAAAATAAAGTTTTGACTCAAAAAAATAAACTATTAAATCAAATAGACGAATCCTAGTAAAATTAAGAACTTCCAAGGAAGAGAATGAATAATGTTTCATAGATTGGAATGTTGATTTCTCAAATTATTATGTAAAAATATCAAGTTAAACATTTTTGAATCCAGTGTCTATAATCGAATTTGCTTTATTCTTGAATTTTCATTTTCAGAAAATTAAATGAAATTCAAAATTGAATTTTCAAAGATGAATTTTAAATTTCCCTATAACAGTTTCAAGAAATCAAATGATAGAAAATTAACTGGTAACAAGACAAACCTTTTCTTGAATTTCGTCAAACTGCTTTTAATTTAGAATAAATAACTTCTTTTTATCTAAAACTTAACTGAATATTGATCTTTTTTAGTTGAAATTTTTAATATTTGATTGGAAATAGATATCTGTTGAAAATTCACCTATTCTGGTAAAAAGAATGCTAAATTTACATAATTTCCCAAGAGAATTTATAAATGATAATAATAAATCTTCATCAAGTTGCAAAACAAACAAAAAATATATTAATAAAGATAACCATGTTATGTTACCAAACCATTTGGTAACATAGAATCACCAAAAACATTCCAATCCATTAAAAAAAGTTACAAATAGCCGATTTTTTGGAAAACAGTTATTATCAAAAAATATTTTAGCAATTAATAGTCACCCAAAGGTCTCCCAGCAAAAAAACAATGATATTTGAAAAAATCTCAACTCTGATTTCTTTTTAATTTTTTGTAGAACAGTTTTCCTAGACCTAAACTTTATTTTTGATTCTTGATTGAAAGAAATATATAATTTGTTATTTCAATAAATTTTCTTGAATTACTCTACTAAGAAATACGGAAAAAGTATCAAAAGATAAAGAATGACAGAAAATCAAACTAAACTTTACACAATTCCGCAAACTTACCGCATCAGCTTTACAAACTGTATTCGCCATCTGTCTGCATAAAACCCGCAAGTAGTTCGTCTTGTTCACTTCTTCGTCGGTTATTGCGAACGAAAACAATTTTTCCTTCAATTCCTGATTGCTTCGAACCATCAACGTAAATACTTTATGACACTCTGAAAAATCAAAATTTGTATCAATACTTTTTAAAAATCTACGACCACGAACCTACAACTGTAGAAAGAATTATCCCAGATAGAGAAAAAGTATATTAAAAAGAAAAGAAAAATTACCATCAGTTTCACGAATGTCGACGACTTTCTTAATTGTACTAAGGGAAAGCATTTGGATATGCTTGTAATGTTTCGCCTGATTTAATTTGGCAGAGTGCACACCATTGATTGTATTTGGACTTTTCGTGAAGCCCTTTGATCTCTTCTTGCAAATCTCGAGAGTATCCGTGAACAAGAAAAGGACCAAATGATCTCCTCTACCACTTAACCCTTCGCTCAATTGCATGACTTCGCATTTCCCGATGAAGGATCGATGCGACGAGACCAAATGAGGTGGGCAGTTGTCGATCTCGTTGAATATGTCGAACATAGCCAACTGGCCCTCCGTTTTTCGTTTGTCCTCGTTTATATACGTCATCACTTCCTTAATACTGCTGATCGAGTACTCTAAGGCACCGTGGTCTGGATTATTTTTATTCGTGTGCTTAAGGATATCTGCAACAAAAAATGAAATATTGAAAAAAAAGAAAGAGACAATTCAGTCGATAACAGGAAGTTATTTGAAAATAACGTTTTGGCGAGTTCGACGCACTCGGAACCGACACCTCCTTTTTGTTTTAATTGATCACCGTGAGAGCATTAAATCTATAATTATTATTAAAGATCTCCACGGCTGAAGTGCTCAAGGTGAGCCTTCTTGAAATGATGCAGGGACAACATCTAAATCAGAATCAATTCTGCATAAAATAACTTTTCTTCTTCCGTTCAAAGTTTATCTTTTGGCTTGAAACATGAACAATTTGGTCGAAAATTGAACTCTTTCGATAGAAATATAGTCTTTTTCGTTTGAAATTTCAATTTTTTGGTTGATAATTAATAATCGATAAATATTCAAGCGAATTTTCATGTATTCGGTCTTACGGTCATTATTGACACTGCGGGTCTTTTTCAAGAGTCGATACACACATCTATAATACCATGAAAATACTTTGTTCTTAAAAAAATAATAAACTAAATAGTTACGAGATTTCTCACACAAACGGAGATGGTGATTTTCCTAAACCAAAAACAAATTGTAATCAACATACCTGAGTCAAACGAGAATACATGTAAATTTTTTTTATAAAAAGAAGTCATTTCAAATGATTTGAGAATAAGAACTGTTTTTTTCTCCAAATTGAAGCCTCAAAGATAATGGAGAGGCTCCAATAATCAATGAAAATGTCACATGATATAGTACGATGTTTACAGAAAGACGATACAAGATGACCTGTTTTGAAAAGTCGTAATTTTTAAGGTGAGAAGTTACCAATAAACCTCTGATCGAAAGGCGCGCCAAAGCTTGAGGATCAAATGAATGAAATATTATTGAATCGAACAGAAGGAATCCTTATTTTTAATGCATGATGCTCTGATGTATTTGGTTTACATTTATAATTTCTGTTTTTGAATCTATTGAAGTTTTGATATATTAGTGGTAAAATTTATTCAATGATGCGTCTTTTGGAAATTTGATTTTCTCTGGTCAAAATTTTAATAGATTTATTTCTCACATGTACATCCTTTTTGGATATTTACATATAAACCCGGTTACAAAAAAAAACTTAAAAGATAATATTGTCCACGAGCCTTACTTAACTAATGCCACTTGTTCACTCCGGCTACAAAAGGAACTTGAAAGATAATATTAACCCTAAACCTTACTAAACTAATGGTACTTGATCAACCCGGCTACAAAAGAAACTTAAAAGATAATATTGTTAATAAACCTTACTTCACTAGTGCCACTTGGTCACTATATACTCCCTGGCTTTCAATTTGAATTCTCTGAAATATCTGCTAAGACCATACGGAGAAAACTGATATGGTTGCAACAACTAAAATGATCAAGTTGCGAGCAATATGGTTGCATTTTCCACAAGTCTTGTTGGAACATATTTTATTCAAGTTCTCATATCCAAATGATATAGTTGCCGCATTTGTAGCACAAACATATTCAATTTGTGCCGCTTCTCTTGCGTGTAGTTGGATCAACTCATGATATGGTTGTCACAACTACAATCTTGTAGCTACAGGATTGTGGTTGACACAACCACAGTGTGTGGATGTCTCACAAGCACAGTGTTTGCATCTCAACTATTTCTGATTGGTTGTGCACAGTTGCGCAGATTGGCGCGCGCCAAATCACGTCACGTAGCCTAGCGTCGCGTCATCCATCCAGCACCCAACGCCATCATATTGTTGATTGTGTAGTTCGAGAGTACTTGTGCTTGGGATTCGGAAGTGTTTAACCAGTCTGAGGTATTAAGACTGATACAAGTTTTGAAGGTATGAATTCGAGATTTGAGTGAAAGTTGTATTATCTCGAAAACATTAACGAGTAAGAGAAGATTAGTGAGAACGTAACTAGCAGACAAATTTGAAGTGTTTATACATCCAAAGTGAAAAAACTTGATATTGCAACTCCATTTTTGAAACATTGGCGGTAAATTCTGAATTCAAAGTCGTAGAATTTCTTTTTTTGTCTTATGGATAAAAACTTATTAACAATCAATGCTGAGTTTTTTTTCCTCAACCACAGCCTAGTAAAAATATGTTTTAATGCGTAGTTGTAGCATAGCGATCACGTAGTGTAGTTGCAGCAGTCGCAGAGCATAGCTGCGGCAGCTGAATAGTGTGGTTGTGACAACCACGAAGTGTAGTTGTAGCAACCACAGTGTATGGTTGTAGCAACATATATTGTGGTTGTGATAACCACAGTACATACTTGCAGCAGCCACACAGTGTAGTTCTTACAACTAGACTCACACAAATAGCTGTGTAGTTTTGGGAACCACAGTTATAGTTGAACCATATTTTACTATTCTTCGTGGTTGTGGAAACCATATTCATGGATCCTACAATCATATAGTTTCCTCTGTGCAGGGATCGGCTTACCGCTCAATGTTCGGCACAATAATTCATCAATAAAATTTTGAGCCCCCCTTTTCAACCAAGAGTCTACTTCCTCTACCCATTTCTTATCGATTTGACCTCTCGCTATTTCACAAACCCACATGTGTTCCATATTCTCTTCCATTTCCCCACAGAACCTACAATCAACATTTTCAAAACCTTTATTTCCTGTGTTGCCCACATTTCCACAACGAAGTCTTGCCCACTGAATCTTGTCACTAAGCGCTATCTCCTGGATCTTCCAATAGCTTTGCCCTTCCCCTGTGACTTGCCATCTTTTATACAGGTTGCAGTACGAATATTTTCAATTTTAGCGTCATCTTCCGTCAACTCTACCTCTCTCTTTAGTTCTATGCCTTTCTGCAAGTATTTCCAGATATCTTCTTCCCGACCTTCCTCCTGTGCCCAGTTCAAAATAATGTCTGCCTTCATTTCCTTCAAAGCCTCTTCAACACTTTTATTCCATTTTGGGAAATTGCTGTTACTTATCGACCTTAATTCTTCTCCAAGACGAATATTGGGAAGTCTACTTCCCTCCATGTCCAATACTTCTGCAAAATATTTTCCTGCTCTGTCTCTAGTCTCTATATCTAAGCTACTTCTCCCCGCATTTTAAAGAATCTAGCCTGAGTACCCTCTACCTGTGACAGTTTTTCCCACCCCCAAATTTCAATGCCGTACAGTCCTCCAGATTTCACTAAAATATCCATCATGTAAAGCCTCCTATCCAATGCCCCTATTCTTGCTCTAGCCATTACCCCCCATGCTGCTTTAGTTGCTTTTTGTATCTTACCTGCCATAACCTTAATATGCTTCTTGTAGTCCCCCCCCCCTGCAGAAAACCAAAAACCCAGATACTTGAAACTATCCACGGCTTCAATGCGTCCTACTGCAATACGCCAGTTTTCCTATTTACCCCTCCTGACCCTCTTTCTAAAAATCACAATTTTGGTTTTCCCAACGTTGATTTCTAACTTGTTATGATTCACACACCCCTCCAGCAATTTTAACATTTTTTTCAAGTCCTCTGGAAAGTCTGCTACTATCGCTAGATCGTCCGCAAACTTCAGGGCAAACATTTTTGTTTGACCTATCACTATCCCCCGACGTTTCTACTCTCACAGATCTTGTCTACATTGTCGACAAAGATATTGAATAAAGTAGGACTTAGTGAGCATCCTTGACGAACGGCCAAAATTTTAATATTATCGAAATAAAAAATATAGTTATATTCCCATGAGTGTTGTGACAAGCCAGTGTTCAAATTACCAGTTTCTCAATCTCTTCTATGTTCATAGATTCTACTTTCTAGCCTCTTTACCAGTTTCACCTATTTAATGTTTATCACAACCAGTGCAATTTATTAAATATACAACATTGGACAAATTTTCTTTGGTGTCAGTATCTTTTTTGTTGGTAAATAATTTATGTACAGTATTGGTATTCTTAAAATGAACGTTAATATTGAACTTCTAAAGATAAAAAATTTGACACTAATGTTAAACTTCGAGAATTTAGCATTGGAAAGTGTTTCAAAAATGTTTCAAATGTAAAAATCCCTGATGAAATCGCTGAATCCTTAGCCTTGGGAAATAAATTTGGTGTCCCCTACAATACTAACAAAATTTTTGTAAACAATATCATAGAGAATATTGAAAATTCCATTAAAAATTTAAATAATGATGAGAACAAACTAAAAATTAGAAAGACAGTAACGGAACTGATTTCAAACCACAACAGAAATAATACACTTAAAAATGAAAATAAAATCACAAAGAATATTCTAAATTATCAAAAGAACCATAAAGATTTACTATTCGTAAAAGCCGATAAGGGCAACATTATGATGGCAGCGAATAAGAATGATTACAACTCTACTATAAAAAACATATTGAAGAATAATAATTTATACAAAAATGTAAAAACCAATTTAGTTCCAAAAGTTGAAAACAAATGTGATGATATTGTTTGTAGATGGGAAAAAAAGAGATACATCAATGAATCGATTGCCTTTAGATTAAAAGCTCATAATAGTGTTATGGCAAAGGCTTATGCACTCCCAAAAGTACACAAACCTGGTCTAAACTGGAGATTAATTGTTTCTACGATTGGATCACCAACTTATAATGTAGCAAGATACCTATCGAATATTTTGAAACCAATTTCAGGAAAAACTGATTCGTTTATAAAAAATAGCAGGGAATTAAAACAAGAAATCAGTAACATTATAATACCTCCTACTCATTCATTATTTTTTTAGATGTCGTGTCAATGTTCGACAATATCCCTCTTGATTTAGCGCTTGATTGCATCGAAGAAAAATTCAATTTATATAAAAATTTAACAAAAATATCAAAAAATGAAATTTTCATCGCTGTGAGAACTGTTTTTAATAATACAGTTTTTTCCTTTGATAGTAAATTTTATAAGCAGCTATTAAGTTGTCCAATGGGATCTCCTTTGTCTCCATTAGTATCAAACTTGGTCATGGAAGATGTTGAGAATAGAGTTTTGAATGTCTTCAACAGTATTGATGAATCCATTCAATTCACACTTGAAAACGAAAAAAATAACACCAAGTTTTTTAGACTTCGAATTCCAAAAAATACCAAATGGAAAATGAATCACGAATTGGTTTAAAAAACCACCGTGATCAGGATCTTACTTGAATTATGAATCCCATCATTGGTTCAGCCAAAAGATTGGTTTGATAAAAGGTTTGGTCGACCGTTGTATTAAACAATTATCCTTTGCCACCTATAGAAAATGTCATCAAGGAACGTATCCACGAAATTTACAATACATCCATTATAGAAAAAATCTGCCCGCTTCGCGGGCACATTCTCATC
>WSXT02000006.1:412034-432841 GCA_011762715.2 Neuroterus valhalla
GACTGGCGAGCGTCGTGCTCCGCATTATATAGACCTCGCTAACCGTGGAGAGGGGGAAACTCTTGCTGGCCTTTACAACAGAATATTGATAGAGAAAAGTTATTCACCCGAAGAATATCTGTAGATTTGTTATAATCTTTCCCATCGGACGCGTAGTAATTCTGTCAATCGTGAAAAATAAAATTAAGAAAATTGAATTTCTAGAAAAACTACACAATATGTAAAAAAAATAAGGCAACAAAACTTCTCTACCGCTTTGGACAGACTTTGATCGAGTGCGCAGTACGAGACTCGCGATGAGAATGTATTCATGAAAGCCGGAGAAGCTTTAACAAAAGAGAATGTATGCTCATCAAATTAAAGTAGTCGACATTTCGCTTTTGAGTTTCACAAGCTCTATTAAATACTCTACTCTGTGTCGTCAACTTTCACCGAAAATCGCAATATTACCATTTTTACCGTTTCTCCCCCCCCCCCCAATCAACCCCTCCAAACCCCTGCTCGCGGTTCCGTTTGCCTCTTACCATTTCTAATTATCCAAGTGCTGTTGGAAATTTTCTTTTTTCGAGGTGTAATTCGCCTAGACTATTTCCTTTAGTTATATAGTAGAAAAACTGATTTTCATAAATGCTATTTTTTAGTTTTTCCAGCCGGAATTTTGCAACCGCTCTTTTACTCTCAACATTTTCCGAAATCCTTAAACTATGGTGGAATCGGTGTGGTAATTGGTCATGAAATAACGCATGGTTTTGATGACAAGGGTCGCCAATTTGATAAGGATGGAAACATGATGCAGTGGTGGAATAACGCAACTATCAGGGCCTTTCGCGAAAGAACTCAGTGCATAATTGATCAATATTCAAGGTACAAACTTCAAGAAGTGGATCTTTATGTTAATGGGAGAATGACTCAGGGCGAAAATATTGCAGACAATGGTGGTCTCAAACAGTCTTTTCGGGTAAGCCTATTTGTTGAGTTCTTTATGTTCAGTTTATTCGATTGCAGATAGTTTCAATGAATAACAATGCTCTCGTTTTGTTAGGCCTACAAAAAATGGGTAGCCAGTCACGGAGAAGAACCTTTCTTACCCGGTGTCAATCTGAACCATGATCAACTTTTCTTTCTAAACTACGCCCAAATATGGTGTGGTACCATGAGACCTGAAGATGCACGGACTAAAGTTCGAAGCAGTGTCCACTCTCCAGGTCGCGCTCGCGTGTTGGGCCCATTATCCAATAGCGAGGACTTCGCCAGGGCATACAGCTGTCCACCAGGTTCACCGATGAATCCCACCCATAAGTGTAGCGTATGGTGAGGATCCTTTCTTTTAATCATTAATTATTAAATATCTGAATTTTTAAAGGTAATTGATAAGGTT
Source organism: Neuroterus valhalla (assembly GCA_011762715.2). NCBI lineage: Eukaryota > Metazoa > Arthropoda > Insecta > Hymenoptera > Cynipidae > Neuroterus > Neuroterus valhalla. The sequence goes on from WSXT02000006.1 coordinate 413,413, forward strand.
ACTTCAAAATCGTTACGAAGTTATTGTTACTCTTATGTTTATTTTCAAATTTAGATTCAATGATACTCAAGCCGGCGGAAGTATCAGATAGGAATTCATCCCGAATCATTCCGAATGATTCCGGAATTTGTATCCAAATAATCGTTTGAGAATCCGATCCCGTCTGACTCCCGATTCGAACCAATCCGAACGAAATTTCCAAGACTCAATCCGAACTCAGATTCAAACGATTTTATTTATTATTATCCCATTAAGCCAAATCCCTTTCAGGGTAAGCGTAACTTGTTTGGTTCCAGCCTCGTTGAACTACTGGAAAATAGAGAATTGATATGGAAAGATTTGAAAGTGGAATTGACATGGGAAATTTCGAGCAAGGAATGTGTATGAGCAGGAGGCTGGGATAGGCAGGCCTGACGAGAGGGAGGGGAGAAAGGGGGAATTCCCCCTGAGCCCGCAGCTTCGATTCTTCACAAAATTTTTAATTTACAATTGTTGGTGGGGCCCGGTGGAGGGGGCCGTGCATGGTTACCCCCGGACCCGGATATTTTTTCGGCGGCCCCGAGGAAAGGTATTAGATCAGGCTTAGAATTCATTGTGTGTTTTTTGCGAACGGAAAAGAACTGATTTAATTTTTAATCTTAATTTTTCAATCCAAAAGCTTCGCTTGAGACGCGGGATTTTTAGTGAACAGAGGCTCTGATTCAATTATTCAGCAGAAAAATATACACGAGATTACTTTGGCTACATGATAGACAAGACCTGATGAAGAACAATACACAGCAAAAGTAAGTCCAGCCTGTTTCTGCTTTCAAACGACACACTCGTCCTGTGCAACATCGCTCCAACACGGGTCGCTTCCTGATCTCTAGCAAACACCCCTTGTGGGAAGCTTTGACAAGCCATTAAAATAATCCACGAAGCGATATCTTTGCATGAGCGAATTAGTATCCAAAATCGTTCGTTTCAGGCTTCACTCTTTTTTCTTATATACAAATGCTCTCCAAGCATCCCTATCCTGGCATACATCTTTTGCTCCTCTTGCATCCATGCATCTTTTCATACAAGGTCTTCTGTTTCTTCGGCTCTTTGTATTCCTTCTCTTGAAAGCATCATTCCCACATCCTATCCACTCCTTCTTTGGGCTACCTTTGGGTACGCTACCATTCACCCTACCTAGATAAACTTGCTTTGTTAATCGATCTTCATCCATTCTCTCAACGTAACCGAACCATTTAAACAAAAATCTTTCACTCTTCTCAAACAGCGTTTCTTTTACGCCACATTCTTTGATAACCCACTTATGACTCACTTTGTCCATTAGCGTTTTACCGCACATATGACGCTGAAATTGCATGCCGATCTCGTTGAGTTAACTCTTGTCCTTTTTGTCATACGTCCAGGTCTCGCTGCCCTACAGCACAGTTAGTGCTAGCACAGAATTATATATACCAATTTTAGCTTTATTTGTTACATTCTTACTTTTCGTAATACCCCGTACACTGCCGATAATCTTTCTACTCCCATTTATACGTCTGGAAATCTCTGCATCTATCTTCCCGTCAGAAGTGAATAAGCCTCCAAGATACAGGAAATTATCAACTTTTTCTATCCCCTCTCAATTTATGGAAATATTGCATTAGGTTTCCGCATCCTTACTTTCAAACACAATAATTTTTGTTCCATTCACGTTAATGTTAAGACCCATGCTCTTCATGCTGGTATCCATGATACCAGCATGCAAATCATCGCCTGATTCTGCCGTAACGATTTTGTCATCTGCGAACGCAAGGCCACGAACTTTCACTGTCCCAAGATCAACACCTTCTTCGTCAAAGAGAGCTATTCTCCGACATTTTTCCATGTATATATTAAACATCCAACAGGACATATCACATCTTTGCCTGACGCTCTGCCTAATATCAAACCAATCGCTCAGTTGTCTATTTACCCTCAAACTTGCTCTGCTACCATTACAGCTTGCTTGTATTGCTTTCAGAAGCCACACACTCACTCCATATTCTTGAAGGAACTCCCAAAGTTTAGCTCTATTCACCTTGTCGGAAGTTTTTTCAAGATCAACAAATGCACAAAAAAACTTTTTTTTTACTTGTAGACTTTTTTCTGTGATCTGTCTCAGGCTAAATATCTGATCCACACATGATTTTCTTGGCATAAATCCACATTGAACTTCCAAGCTCCTCTCCTTCGTTACTTCCATGACTTTATTATTCAATCTTAGAATTCTAAGACCTCTAATATTCAACATTCTCGAGTACGCTTCTTCTTTCTCGTTGACTGCCACGCGTATTTCATCAGTCCACCACGCATTACTGAACTTTATTCCTACAGTCGCAGTACCAGACACTTCCGAAGCACTCTCGAAGATTCCATTCCGCAGTATTATCCATGCACTCTCTACATGTTTGTTCTCCAATTCTCTCTCCCAATATTCTTTGTGATGCCATAAATATTCATCCAGCTTTTCACGATATACTATTTGTACTTATGGTTTTTGCAAATTCTCTATTCTGACTCGCGTCTGTTCCGATTTTTCAATAACTTTTCTTCTTCTCCATCCTTGACCTAGGTTAATTTTTGAAACTAGAAGATAGTGATCCGTTCCGTATTCAGAACCTCTCGTAGCCCTTGTATCTTTTACAAGATCTCTCAGTCTTTCGTCCGCAACAGCAAAGTCGATCATACTATGGCGTTCGCCTCTGTACCAAGTATACATGTGCGTCATTTCTTGCCTAAACCACGTGCTTGTAATAAACAAACCCTCTTCGAAGCAAAAACTGATCAGTTTATCCCCAAAACCATTCGTTTTTGTGTTTTCAAAATTATTAAATACTCTGTTAGTACCTTCGCATAGCACACCAACCCAACCGTTCATGCCGAGTAATATTATTCTTTCGCCTGAATCACATATTTCTATTATATAATTCGACGAGTCCCAGAAGGTGTCACCATCAACACGAGCATGGCATGCAACGAGAAATAGTCTTCTGATTCCCACTTTCATTCTAAATAATCTAGGAGATACACACTCATACATTTGGACATGCCCTTTTGCTCTCTCATTCATAAGTATACCAATTCCTTGGCTAGCGTGTGATTCCTTGTCTACTCCTGACCAGAGTTCGGGGCCATTTTCCACCTTATTAATCTCACATTCCTTTTTCTTTGTTCCTGGTACGCACAAAATAGTTAGCTCCCTTACGCGCATAGTATCCCGCAACTCATTTTTTTTTATATTCATTTACACCTCTGGCATTCCACACAGCCAGTCTCCATTCATCACTTGAAACTTTTATGGGCGCACGCGGTCCGTTAATGAAAGTGGCAGTGCTGTCATCCGTAGATTGATTCGGAATAATGTGGATCGAGAACTTGATTCAATTAGTTTATATTGATTCGGATTAGAAGCTCAGATTGAATCGGATTGATTTTCAAATGATTCGGATTGAAAAAAATTGAAAACTTTCTTCGGATTGATTCAGATCCGCTGGGGCGTTACAAGTTAGAAGCATTTCTTTCGAGCCTTTCAATTCGAAAATATGCATCATTGTACCAATTTTTTTAACTCCAATTTTTGTCCCTCATTTCTAAATGAATTATTCAACCTGATATGTAATGCCACTAGAGAAATATTTCTAAATTTTACTATTTTATAATATGTATGTTCCTTTAAAAAAATATTTCCCCGGACAGGTAATAAAGATGTAATCTAGCCATGGAATTTCGAAGTACTGGGACATGTAATGGAAAATTTGAACATCTTGAATAGACAAGAATATTCTCCTCTTCTGCTCTCCAATAACTTGGGAGAAGATTATTCCGTAAAAGATTGCAGCCCGAAGATTTCTACCTCTAGTTTCCTTCTTAGTGCAAATAAGTAAGGATGATTCTCTAGAAACAAAGTACTTTATATCTGAAAACGCGAAGATACCGTAAGCGGACATTCAAATATTACGCAACCGCTTCTTTTTGAGGGGGGGGGGCGTTTGGGCCTCATGGTAATTTTAAAGTTACAAGCACTCTTAAGGAAAACCCCCTATGGAAATTGGAAGGGAATAGGGCAAAATTGTCAGATAAGCGTTGCGTATTTTTTGAACGACCCCTAACCTCAACTCTTGGTTGCGAATGCGTTAGTGCATGGGAGCAATCAGTATCGTTGCCTCGTCTCGCCCATTGACGCATACATGCGAAACTAATAAGTTACGCTAACCATTGATCATACAATGAGTTCAGACTATATAAAAATTTCCCCATACAGTCTCGAAACAAATATGTGATATTATCCTCTGCATTGTATTATTGTTTTTTATTTCAAAATGCAATATTTATTAATGAAGATTTATTAGATTTCAGAACTTTTCAATTTATAGAAATATATATTGTTGGAAAGTCTTCGAGAATCAGAAATTTTAAAAATTATGAATGTCTTGAAATTTTCGAAAAGAATTTCACGAACAAGCATTTTAAAAACTTCAAAAGTATTTAAAAAAATACAATTTAATATTTTTGTGAATGCACCTAGAAAAAATCTTACGAATTAAAGGAATTCACAAAGTTTGTTCAAATCCAAACAGGAGTAAGCGAACAAAACATTTTTGTAAATAATATTGTTCCGCCGTTTCAGATAAAATAATTTTTAATAGTTAATTTTAGGCTAACTAAGAGAACTTTGAACATTTCTTTCCCTTCGCTTTGTTGAAGAAAAGAAAATTGGTAATAAATGGAACGGCTATTACACTCATTCAAATTGGAATCATATGACCGGCAAGGTGACATGAATTCAAATACATTTAGGTCATTCAAGATAATTCGCACTTGGTTACTAATTAAAATTTTCATCCAGAATTTATACCAAGTAATGCTTGATTTCTCCTGGGGAAAGTACTTTTTCAATAATGCGTATATATAAAGAATATTTATAGATTTATTGATTGAAATGATTGATAATTTATTTTTAATCTATAATAAACTCCTCTAACAGAAATTGCAGTAAAAATACAATAAAAACATAATTCTACAGGCAATGGAAAATTATTTATTTGAATAATTATTTATTTACTCATTGAAAATGATTGAATATTCATTTTTAATGCATAATAAACCCCCCTAATCAGGGCCGTACCGAGGCTGGTGCAAGCGGTGCGGTGCACCAGGGCCCCCTGCTCTGAGGGGTCTCTCAAGTAAAACAAAATAAAATAGAATCCTCAAACTATGTATGTAAGAAAATGAAAAAACACTCAATTAGTAAAAACCTTTTGTATTGTATTACCCTATATTTTTTTTTAGAAAAAAGGGCCCCCGTCATTATTTTGCACAAAGGCCCCCAAGACCGTCGGCACGACTCTGCCCCAATAGAAATTTCAGTAAAAAATGCCAAGAAATGCAAAGTGGATGGTGATGGAAATTCATTTATTCAAAAAATTATGTATGTGTTGCTTGAAAATGAGGGAATATTCATTTTTGATCTATAATAAGCGTCCATGATGAAAATTTCAGTAATGAGTGCTGAAAAATGCACATTTGATGAGGGATGAAAATTTATTTATTTGAAAAATTATTATTTACTAATTAAAATGGGGTTGATTATTATAATTACGATAATTAAATAATTATTTGATTAATATTCCTCGACCTAAAAACTTATATGTTAAGAAAATGAGCGAAGTTTTGTTCCGCAGTGCGATTTAGTCAACGAATCGGTTAAGGGTACATTTTGCAAGGTCTCTTGACCTATTGGATGTGGGAACATTTTTTTCAACTTTCTCATTAGGACTTTCTTGTGCGACATCCTTGGTACGAGTTATTTCCAAAAATCTCAACTTTCGGGTTTTCGGGTAAAAAGAACATAAAATATGTATTTTTGGAAGGTAATCCATGGGGGTCATTAACATTTTTTTTATTTTACGCAGAATGGAGTCCCCTTGCATAAAAAACTGAACTCTGAGCATGTACCTGTGAATTCTGGTCGAAATGGGTAACCTCCGGCAGGTGCTAACCTGCGATCTATTAAAATTAGTAAAAATTTTTTTTTTCGAAATTACAGGTACTTACGTAAAATTTATTTTATCTGTTGACCAATCGTAGATCCATGCATAAGGATTAGAGCTTTAGAGAAACAAGAAAAAAAGAAAACATGCGACTTCTGTCAAGAAATTGAAAAAAACGAGGTTTTTTGAAAGGCCGCAACTCCTAAACACTTTAATTCTCTTAGTTTCACGCAGAATTTTACAATCTTTCATTTCGGTGGTAACTCTTTAACCTCTAAGATGCACAGGAAACCACCAATCCACTGTTGCGATATTTGTCACCTTTTCACACAAAAATTCCCGTCTTCGGTACAAGATCCTTGTCACAGAGCCTGACCATGGCCTGACCCCTTATTATGCACCCCCAAATGAAGTACATACTTAAGAGGGGAAAAATGAGTAGTTTGAAAATTTCCGGATTTGCGGGATCAAAGTGAAATCCCAGCCCTTTATTGAAGCCACATTGGCCCTCCAATCGGAATCTTGGAACAAATAAAAATTTCAACATTAAATTGAAATTAGTAATTATATAGCAAACAATATTCTTTTGACGTATCCTCTGTCTAAAAATTAAAAATTTGTGTTACTGTTTGTACATTACAAATAAAAATTGTAATAAATATTGTATTCTACTCATGTATGTATTGATATTTATTTTATTATTTTCCTATTTTTATTTTATTGGTATTCATATTTTTTCATTCAATAAATCAATAACCGGACATTAGCCCAACTTATTATTCATAATGTACAATATTACATTCCGATACATGTGTGAGAGGTGTTTATTCAGCGAATGAGACGTTTTTTGCACAAGCGAAGCGAGTAGCAAAAGTCTCATGAGTTAAGTATAGTCTCTCACGCCTCTCGAACACGTATCAAACAGTATTTCATACCACGAGAGCCGAAAAAATCATGTCAAAGTTGAGATTTCGAGATAAGAGTGGTCTAAATATAAGCTAACTTCATTGCAGTCAAGCCATAATGTCTGATGTTATGTTTCTGCTTATACTGAGTACGCTCGTGTGCTCTATCGATTTTTTCGATACGATTTTTTCATCTTCGATTGTATCAAAATATCGCCGAAAAATCTCAATATCGTTTCCGATTTTTTTCATTCATCAGGTCCACCAGGAGGTACTTTTTTTGAGCTTTTAAAAAAGTGAATCCTATTGGAACGTCGATTTTCTTGGTTTTGTGGATCGATTATCGCTAAAAATTGAATTTTTTTGTAGAAGTATCGATTTTTGATATAATCAATTTTTCCTTCAAAAACATCAATGTCCAAAACGATTGTTAAAAAAATCGATTGTATTGAAAAAGATTTTTCTTAAAAAAAAAAAAAAAATACGAATCTATGGGCAAATTAGGATACGTAATGTATGGGTAAATCACTTAGGGACTTTGCATTAGTTTCCTAGAGCAGCTATATAGCTGTACGCAGTTGTTTTTCTGGACTTTTAATTACATTTTTTAAAAATTAGCCCACCTAATGGGGCTCAAAATGAGTGCAGGAGAAAGAAGAAAAATACTTTCAAGGCCATGTGATGCATGAGTCAGGTGACCCAACTTATACATTTTTTTTGCAGCAACTCACGTCCGCACCGAAAACATCAAGTTGAAATTTCGGGAAAAGCAATTTTCTTTGAATAGAGTAAATTTATATATATACATTTGGTTCAAAATTTGGGGAAAAAATTTTTTTGTACTTTGAACCAAAAAATTTTAAAATTTTGCACCAACTCTTGTATTTAAACACAGTTTGTTGTTTTCTGAGTCTTTTCCCAAAATTTCAGCTTTACATCTTTTTCGATGCAGACGTGAGTTCCCAGGAAACAAAAATCCATTCACTTGCATTGAATGGGTTTCGAAGGCTTCTGAACTGCCTGTCCGTCACTAGAATTCCAGATTGCCACCGACTGGTTTTAAGAATAATTTTACTCGTTACTATTTTTTTAACTGACTTATAAGCCGCAAGAGCCTTTATGCCTTTCAGAACTCCAGTACCAATCTAAATCTAGTAGCCTTGTGTATGATTCCTTCTAATCTCTCGTTAATTTATCAATTTTAAAAATCGTGTGAAATATGGGAACCTAACCTCGTAACAGACCGTCTTATTCAAAAAGAGGGAAATTCATTCAATTTGACTTTGCTCGAAACGGTAATTGCACTATATCGCAGATTCAAAGCTGCTTAAGAGAGTGGCCGCTAGTAGGGTGACAAAGACGTCCTCCTTTTTGCTTGCCCTTCCTCCTGTCCTCCCAAACTTCGCAAAATCGTCAAAACGTCCTTCTTTACGATCCAAAGATGAAATTTCTTTATAATTTACTCTCTATGATACCTTTATTCAGTTTTTTGATTTTACAGAAAAAGGGGATGAAGATATCGCAACTCAAGATTTCGCGTGCTAAAAAATTAATGACTTTTTATTGGTCTGAAATAATTATACGAGCATTCCGATACTCTATTCTTTCTCGATAAATATCAAGTTCGTGTGTGTTTGTGTGTCAGTTCAGTGTGTGTTTGACAATGATCATCATTGTTTTTAGTCGGCGTCAATTAATCAATTAATCGTTATTCGGCCATCACAATTAGAAAATTTTCGCCATGCCGAAAAGAAAATGTACCTCTTTGTCTGTAAATCGAGATGAAAGTTTGTACTCCGAAATTTTGAAAATTGCAAATTTCTTCTTCGCAATGCCCGGACACAACCCAGCGGACACTGTTCTATAACTGTGATGTAACAGTTCTAGAACAGAAAAGAAGATGTTCTGTAACAGGATAAGAACATACTTAGACCATGGTCCGAGTAATGTCGTCCTCAAATGGATGTAGCAGTTCTGTAACACTGTTACAGAACCATGTTCTATCAAGGATCTGTAACAATTCCGGAACAGCGTTATATGTGGAAAAGAATAATTCAGGAACAGTGTTACGGAAGAACCATGTTCTGTAATAGTGCCATAACACATATATAACAGTGTTATGATATAACTTTGTTCTGTGATCGTTCTGGAACGGTTACATAGGAACATTGTTCTGTATTAGTGCCGTAACACTCTTGTAACACAGTGTTACAAGAATATGCCACTGTTACGTGACAAATATAGAATTCAAATACATAGCAAATATTGAACTCAAATATGTAACAAATATAGAACTAAAATATCATCTAGTGACATTCTAGTGACAGAACAATTCTATTTCACTATTATATTTTAGTTGCAGAACAAAACTCCAAAACTGTTACATATTCTTAAAGTAACTGCGTTACAGAACAATGAAATCTTCATTTTCTGTTCTTAGAACACGTGTGACATTCTAGTGACAGAACAACTGTCTCACTCTGTTCTATATGTGTTGCAGAACGGGATTGTAGAACTGTTACATATACTCTCACATTGACAGCGTTACAGAACAGTGTGACCTACATGTTCCGTTCTTGGAACACGTGTGACATTCCAATCATCGAACAGCTCCATCAATCTGTTCTATATTAGTTACGGAAGAAAAATACAGAACTGTTACATATCCTCAAAGGAACAGCGTTACAGAACAGAGTGACTTTCATGTTCCGTTCATGGAACACGTGTGACATACTAGTGACAGAACAGTTTTATCACTCTGTTCTATATCAGTTACAGAACAAAATTCCAGAACTGTTACGTATACCCAGTGTAACAGCGTTTCAGAACAGTGCCAAATCGCAGGACCTAAAAAATATTATAAATGAACAACTTATTAAATGTATACTGTGTAAAAATCTAATTAAAAAAAAAAATTGAAAAGATAGTAGCTGCGGAAATTTTCTTTGATTTTGGAATTATTATGGTGGTCTACCATAGACTCTGTCTACCATAGACATGGTAGACAGAGTCGTCATTTCAATGGATTCCTTCCTCCTGGGTTGTTGCAGGAAAAATCGATAATTTGGGTCACCTGACTCATGTGTCATATGGCCCTAATGGATGTAAATAATGTTGTTCATGTGATTATTATTATTCTTTGTCGTCACCGAAAATTGTAAAATATATGTCTTATGACATGCACGTGCCCTCTCCTGTCCTATAACTTCTTTGAATATGATGAATTCTTGTACACAGAGGCCTATTCTCCAAGTAGGAAAAAATTTTTCGAGCGCGAAGCGTGTGAAAAATAGTCTATTGTAAATTATTCCTAATCAACATTGAATCGAAAAATAGAAGAGTTTCAGGAACTTGAGAATTTTATTCTGGGAAATTCCAACAAAACTTCTAAAACTGATCCACAAAATAAGTATGTCGAGAATAATAAACAATCAATTCTTTATCATTGCCTTCAAAATGCCGTAGATACCACGTTTTTTAAAAGTCCAATAATTTTTTGAAATATTTATTCACCGAATTGGATCTTTCATTATTTTTTTCACAATTTTTACGACGTTCACTCGTAATTAGAATGCATTAAGTTCATGTTAATGGATTTGCCAATATTTTCCCACGGAACCAAGTGTCCTGGCCTACTGTGCACTCATGTGGAAGTTTTTGATATATGCGTCTTGAATTATTAAAAATTTTGGTTCTTATGAATTTCGATCATTTTTGGAGCCAATGTTCATTCCAGGATGAATCTTCTAGACGTGGTTGTGACGTGATTAAAAAAAAAATTTATGTTGAAATATAATGTCACTAAAATATTATGTATGTTGGTCGTAGACTTGAATTTAGCTATTTTTAGGTCTTATTATTTCTTTCCCTTAAAAAAATTTGTAATTTAAGGTGAATAGGTGTAATAATTCCATCAGGCCAAACTTATATTGTCGTAGACATAAGTAAACTTTTATTTTTTAAGAAGATATTTTGATTTAACTATAATCTTTAAGAAGAAAATAAATGTAAAATACTAATTCTACATTTCGAATTGTGGAGTTTTTAATTTCTCAATGCAATGTACATGCTTTTTTTGCAATGCATGTTATAACACCATATCTGAATACATTTTCTATATATTACATCGGTACTACATCCAGACTAAATATCCTGCAATCAATCACAAGTGCGGATTTTATGAACAACAGTTTTAATAATTAAAAAGAATGTTATATAGAAATCCAGCGCTGGATTAACCAGAGGGCACGGTGGGGCTAGTGCCCCAGGCCCCAGGTGACCGAGGGGCCCCTGACCTCAGAAAAAATTAAACAAGTTCACGTACGTTACAGCAAGTTCTATGAAATCTCAGGAAAAATTGATAATTTTTAGAAAAATTTTGTAAAAAAATTTGTTTTGTGATCCATATTTTAACATAGGTTCAAGCAATGATAAATTACAGTGGAGATTCATCATGTCCATAATTGTAAAATATGGGGAAAAAATAAAAACGTTGTAATTTAAAAATAATTTTGATTTATTTTCCTGCTTCCTCGAGAATCGGGATTTTCTCTGCCCTTAGGAGGGCCCCTTCTAGGTTTAGTCCCAGGAGCCGAAAAATGTCAATTCGGCGCTGTTAAGAAACCACTTCTTTTGTCAACAATTTGTATGAATAATGAGCAATATTTGAGGTATTCGTAAAGGGAACAGCACTTGCAGTGAAGATGGTGGAAATGCAGCATGTAGTTACTTACCACAAAAACATCATAGGCAGGGCCAGCGAGAGCAGTGGTGTGAGTGGGGAATTCCCCACTCGAAATCGAGAATTAGTTCTTCATACTTTTTGACTCGTGTAGACCCTGTTGCCCTTGGGGGGTCCCAATTTTACTTTCTGCCGGATTTTCCCCACTTGGGCGTAAGCTCTTCCGCCGGCCCTGATAATAGAAAGTGTCACTTTCCCACAGAAAAACATAAAGAAAGTTTAGTCCGTATACCCTTTCAACTTTTAATGATTAACATTAATTAATTGATATCCTTCTAAAAGTTGGTAATTAAAAGAGTTTTAGGATTGGGAACCCAAATCTTATTATCGAACGGGTGCAGGGTAAGGGATCGAAAAATCGAAGAAAAAGTTAGTTATGTATTTGTTGAAAGATTTACTCTATTATCCATACATAGCATGGTCCATGCCGATCTTGCTTGTTTTTTTTATGTAAAAAAGGTGGAAATAAAAATAATATACAACAGACAAAGGGCTTCGCTCATTTTTTTTTGTTTTCTTTTAACGTGTGTACGTGAGTGTGTGTAGGGTGTGGTTATCTTCACTTTTCAACGCAGAGTACTTTTGTCTCGCTACATCTTCATCAACGTTGCGCCAAATCGCAATATCCATATAAAAAGGTAATTTGGTCGAAATTTATAAATATTGCACGGTCCAATAAGGATCAATCAATTAATCGCTCAATCAATCAATAACATAATTAATATTACAATACAATAATAATTAAAATTAATAACAATTGAAATTATTCGTATCTTTCTGACTCTATTTTCCTCTTGATGTATCAATATGACGGCACTCATGGATGCTATTGAAGGAGCAGTAAACATTCAGGGGCTGCAATTCTAATCGCCCAAAAACGCGGAACTTGAACTTGCCTACAGGTCTGCAGACAGACATATATATTAATTAAAATTTTTAAAAGTCATTCTTTCTATACAATACCAGGAAAGAAACAGTAAAACTATAAAAAAATTTCAAAAATAATAAAATCTAATAAAAAAATTCATGAAAGAAAAATAACGTACAAAAAATACATAACACGATTTCACTGTCTGCGGTCCCGTAAGAGCGAAAAATAGAAATAAAGATAACAGGAACAAGGAGAAGATTTACAAAAAATTTTTTAAATCCCAAGCTCGGTTCATTGTCGACACTTTTGCTAACTGTAATCACTGTACTTATGGCGTTGGGGTATCTTTACGTTATCGGCACATGACGTGAACATTAGTATCGAAAATAAAATGCAGAAATATTGACAAATATTTCGCACACTTCATTTTCAACACTAATTCTGCGTGCAATACAGCAAAATATGCAAGTTGCTTTCTGGAGCAAAGCCACAGGAATATTCAAATAATTTTTCAGAAGTCATTTAATAATGAAAGAAAATATTCTGAAAATCGGCCATAACTTCACACACAAAAATCTGGAGCAAAAATGAGCCTTATTTTAATATTTTTAACTTTTTTTCTCTGGGCTTTCAATACATTACTGTGAATACAGTTTCTCGAACAAATGTCATAATGAAAGTAAATAGTTGTCAGAGCGACTGAATGGGAATTCAGTTGAAAGCTTAAGATTCACCACAGTTGATTATTTTTGGAGAAACAATAAATTTTCAATTGTATTAATATTTTAACATAGATTTCCATGTTGGTTCTCAAAAAAGGATTTCAAATGCTGAAGCTCCAATATGTAAATTCAGATTGATTTCTCATCGCGTGCTTTGCAAACCTTTGTACACATCTATACGATTCGTCTTCCCTCTGTTCACATTCTCTCAATGTTTCTTAAAATAACTTTATGTACACAATAACGGATGATGCGTATCTCCTTCTCTCCGCCTTTTCTTCATTTTCAATTCGCTAAACGCATCCAACGCTCCTCAAATTATCGAATACCATCTCGGGTGTGATCGATTATTGTTCGATTTTCGTTCCATACTACTGCTCTCATCGGAGCGGGAGAACTAACAGAAATTTTCAACTTTCGATATATTGTCAACCCGTGGATGCTTCGTTCAAAACTCTATGCCCAGTTTTCCTGGATTTGGTAACTGGGATAAATTAATTATGTACTTATAATTGACATTCGGCATTAGTATTCCTTCCAATTGTACTTATGTGAAAATAATGAAATTTTCAAGCAGGAAAAGTTCCCTTGTAAAGTATATCTATCATCCACGTATTGGAGAAATCAATGAGAAAATCCTAAAGGACATAAACTGGTGGATCTTGGCAACCAATGAGAGCAGTGGAGTCGTGCAATGAGTGGAGTACACAAAAAATAGCAGTACGGTGCAACAGGAGTGTCTACCACTCAGTCATTTCAGTCTATGCCTCGCCTCAAGACTGTTTGCTCAATTGTTTTTCTTTTCTCTTTTTCTTAAACCTAATATTTCGCATTACAAAATGAGCAATACATTGCAGTAACTGCTCGCTTTTGAAGATTTTTCTCCCCCGTTTACTCTTTCCATGGTTTTAATTCTTACAACGCTCGCTTTATCTTAAATGTTCAATTAACGACTTATACGCTTGAAGACCTTTATACTTGTTAAAATTATTTTATATTATCTAATTTAAGGATCGTTAGAATATAATATTTGTTGATGTACTCGTCACGCTCATATGCTTAAAGGGCGATAAGCAATAGTGTGTGTATAAATAATTTACGCCTGCGCGTGCACCAAGCCAAATTAATGAAGGTTTTCGCATTTTAGTTACTTCAAGATAGATATTTCATTACCTATTTTATAAACCCTAGAACGGAAACGTGGGGTTCCACGACACCCCAAACAAAGTTCAATGTACGCTCAATTCTGCGAAATTATTATTTTTTTCATATTGACCAAATTATTCAACACTGTTTGAAAAATTAACGTAATATTATTATCACCATTGCTTTCTACACTAAAAAATGAAGAAAATTCGTGATAATAAAGTTGTTTTACTGCACATAAAAAGCATTGTGCCACGGTACAAGTTTGGGGTGTAGCAGAATCCCAAGCTTCCGTTAGAGGATGAGTTAATTCAAGTTTCCGTTCTAGGGTTAACATGAGTAACGAAAATGAAATAGACATAATACGTAGACGCTCTAAACAGTTACGCACAACGCTGGAATTTAGGCGAGTGCACCACGCAGATCGAACGGAACTTCTAATGATATTTGTGAAGAGTGTTCTGTGTGGGTCTAATAAAATAATGCGTAAATGAAACTGGATCGGTGACGGTGTCGAATTACTTGCTTAGCAAATATAAAATTTTTCGAAATAGAAATAATGCTTCACCAATGATTATCGGGAGTAAACTTCCCGTTTTCTAAAGTACAACAGTAATTCAGTCTAATGTATTCCAAAGCACCAAACGTAATCCTTATCGATTTCTGTCTCTCATTCTCTCTCAATCTTTTTGCAACCAAAATTTATTCTTTTCTGAAAAAAATCGCCACACGTTAGTTATTTTTTTCACCTTATTATTTGCGATAAATTGCTTTAAGCCATTAACAAATTTTCCCTAAAAACCTTTTTTCTCTCACGCTCGAAACACATTTACTTATCTCTAGTTTTCGTTTAACAGTAATTTTGGATGAATACAAGTATGTATTACCTGAAACGCGAAAAAAATCGCACGTTCTTACGTGCGTATGTTTGCGTATGAGTAAATGCATTTATGAATTTGACTCGAGAGCTGTAAAATTTCCAATTCTCAGCGAATGGAATTAATTTTTTATTATGCTAGAGTTTGACAAGCAAATTCCAATTTTGCAGAGGTATGAAACTTTCCATCTTTATAATTTATTTTTAATCACATTGCGTGTGTATTCAAGTGCAGGAGTAAATTACTAAGTAATTAGTCGACAGCGAACGGTACTGATGACGGCAGGTCTTGACAACGAGGATATTAATTATCAAGAAAGGAAGGCTGGATCGAAAACCTGAAATCCATTTTTTCCATTTGAAATGCACAGATACTCAGGTAGTTTAGCTTGAGTATTTTCTTTATGTCCAATAATGACTGTTTCAAACTGCGTTTCAAGTCTTTCCCTGAAATTTAGATAGAATAGTTCATCAATAGTACCTATAAGTTAAACTAGGAGGGTAAATTTGAAAAAAAAACCTTATTTGCAAACTAAATAAAATTTCCGATATGACAAAAAAGTGAATTTCTAATTTCGTCACAGTCTCCGCTTTTTAAAAGGGGTTCTTGATCTCGAATGGGAAAAAAGAATAATATACATACGGACCGACAACTAGTCAAAAGACAAATCGCTTCACGATGCGCGAATCAAGTCGGCGTAAAAGAGTATCATCGAGATTCATTTTTAATAAAAGTCACAGCGGCACGAATTCTACGCTTGGCAGTATTATGAACAAGCAGCCCGATAGAACTGCAAAAAACGACAACCACCTTTTTTCTAAGAAAACGAAACCGACGTTATTATAGGCAACGCCCTTGGCAGTGATCGTAGAATTGCATATATTTCTTTGCTTTTTACTCATTTATTTTCTATTTTCCTATATATTTGTTTGTTTGCATGCTGCGATCTTGTCTTCTTTGTAACAAATATCACGCGTAAATGAATGTTTCAGAGCTTTTTGTGAATTCAACATTACACTGTAGCTTGAAATGCTTGAAATATCTCAAATATGTTTAAAAGTCTAAAAATTGACTCCCCAGGGAGTTCAATACTGATTTCTTTAAGTTTAGAATGATTAAATACATGTATAAGATTAAACAATATTTAGATTGAAATAAATCAAAATGATTATATCAGGGTTTCATTGAGTTCACAGTTTAGAAAGCTTTCGGAAAAAAAGTTCACTAGGATGTTTCCGGTCGGTTTTGAGTCGCCACGAAACTACTTATATTAAGAATCGTATATACAGAAATTGTGTGAATCACGGTGAACTAAAACGCGTAGACCTGCCGTCGACGGCTTGCGAAAATTTGGAGAAGATTATATTACAAAAACAAATTCCAAAATGTAAATCGAATCACTCTGTTCAAAAGAGGCGAGTAGAACTAAAGTGGAAGAAGGAAATTTCTCGATTTGAACGCCAAACCGCGAATCAGGATCCCGATTATTTCTCTAACTACGCTTATATTGCACAAGTTTAATAATACCGTTCACTACATATTTCGATAGAAATTTGTATTACATATCTTTTCAAATTTTTTTAGGGGAAACTTCTTTTTTTCAGCTCTTCCGCGACACATATACCTATAGGGATAAAGATTTAAGGACGAACGCGTTCGTTACGAGCGAAGTGCTTAAGTTTAAGAGTTTCTCTTTCATTATACACAAATATTTCTTAATAATGCGCAACTATTATATGTCGCGTATCAATGGAGCTGAGCGATGTCTTTGCAATGCGTCATGTGAAGTTTTGCTTTTGACACTTTCTTCCTGACTGCAATATGGAGGTGGCATCTGGCAATGATGTTGATGATGATGGTAAAACGTTCGACTGGTAGATAATACAAGGTATATACGATAATAACAATAGGTATCGATTTAGGTCATAGAAACATTGTGAGATAAGATACAGTCGAACCGACCATAGTCAGGCTCCTGAGGCTCCTCATTCTGTCCCTTAGAAGGGACAGAACACTTACACTGAATTTAGAGCACAGAAATTAACATCTTGAAATGTAGAGTGTGCCAAATTAGAGCCTAACAAGGTAGGACTCGAAATTTTTCAGCGTCAAATACCGAAAAGACGTTTAAAAACTATAGCTACTTTAATTTCTGAACAACTGTCGCCAATTATTTTCCTCAATACTCTACATTGTGTGCAACGCTTTCAATTATTCTCAGCACTTTCAGCACTCAGAATTTATTGAATTTTTAGTTTGCGCTGGACTTGACTTTTTCAAATGATTTTCTTCCTCCTTGAGCCTGACGATGGCGACAATAATGAAGTTATTACGATCTGCCCGTGTATTTTTTTTACATTGAAAAAGAAACACTTTTCCGTCTATTACTGCTTCGCTTTTAAATATGAGCGGTAATAATATTCGTGGTGTTCTCGCGTTCACTCTGTGGTGTGGCAGTGTCTGCCTAGTGGCATTACGTACGTAGTTAGTTTAAAACATGAAATTCAGATATTTCTTGCGAACCCGGGAAAGAAACGTGCCCTCTGGTGAGAAAATTTCTTCCAGTCGCAAATCCTGCTGAGTGTAGACGGTCGGCTACGTGGGTTATCTGGTAGTATCGAACATGATCGAACCGAATCTCGCAGGTTGCTTGGCCCAGGGGTCACACCGGTGCCTAAAGTTGTCTGCAACATGACATGCCGCACTTATCGATTAAAATAACGCATGACTGTAATATTATACGAATGACTTGTTTTTGTGTTGATGTGGGTATCTGTGTAAATATGTTTCATGTCTATGGCATGGCGCTTCCCAACGCTCGACACATTTTCTGTTCAAAAACAAAGCGCCTTCGGCACTCTTTCTCTTCATCCTAATTCGCAATTCACTTTCACTCTAGCTAAATAACTATAATAGATCTCTCGCATTTGACCAATAGACGTTCATTCTTTCCTGGTTCACTCTTCACTCTTCAATGTTTAATTCTTTTAGTTATCGCGCCTTATATCTCTGAAAAACGCGCAGGGTTGTAACCATCTCTTTTCTAACGCGTGCTGTCATTTAAAAAAAAAAAACGTTGCGCTGTTGCTTATTACAGAATACAACTGCATACAAGCAGTTAATAGCATAAACTTACAGTGTTACAACATCGAGAATCTTTTAGTGTAAGAGTTTACGAGCGTAAGTATGTATGTTGTTAAAAATGTATACTCGTATTCGTGTGTGATGATTTGTTAATTTTACACAATCAATCGTTCTTTCTTCAGGCGAAAGCAGCTATAACTCACTCGTTTGTAGCATTTTGCCAGTGATTCAAATGAATTATGCTGTCAATATTTTTACTTGCTGTTTATATGTTTTATGATAGCATATTATGTCTGCAGCCTCTATTAGGAGACCACGATGGTCGCTTCAGATACTTTTTCAATTCCCTCATACTTATAATCTCCCCATACGTGCCTCAGACTCTCACTCGCTTGCCGCTCTCGTTCTCTCTACATATCTGATCACACCCTTCTAAGGATAAACGTCATGTTATGAACCTCTTTCAAATTTACAATATTTTACGATTTTGTTGATTTTTTTAAAAAATTAAAACGGACGGTTAAATTTCATATATTTTTCGTTTTGTTGGTGAGCCGATGTCCGCTGCTGAAGGCACAGGGCTTTGCACTTGACTCGGTCACCTAACCTAGCTGACTGACTACGACCTACGACCTACTACCTTTTTTCTCCAGCCTCGCTGACTTACATTACTTACTCCTAAAATCCTCCCCATTACACCTTCTTCTCTGCAATTTTCCGTTCAGCTTCTCCACCTAGTTTTCGTTCTCCCAGCCACACAAGCGCACACACTGGAACGTACACACCGTACCTATCCATCTTCTCCCTCGTATAAACAACGTACATGCTAGCAATATATTATTATGCTATGTGTGTGATATAGACTCTATCGTATCATTATGTATATCGAATTCGCGCTCAATTCGGGATTTCGAGGCACTGCTCAACAGTGTCCCGTGTTAACCCAAATTTCTATCCCTCGCATTCTGCAAGTCTTTCATTCAGTGTCTTTCTCTCGCTCGCTCTATCTATGCATTCTTATACATATACTTTACATTAACATATTCTTCATCAGGGAATCCGCGTAGGATGCATAGT
>WSXT02000006.1:440768-453346 GCA_011762715.2 Neuroterus valhalla
GGCCAGAGAGCGGTCGGCTGATATATTTTACTCAATCTCTCAAAGTTTCAACCCAAAATATTATTTACTTTGGAAATGAGAAGTCGGAGAAAAAATACATTACAAGGTCAAATTTCGACTACGTCATAGACTACCATTTGCCCTTAATTTCCCCGTTTTGCTGAAAGCATTGTAACCAATTGCAATACGCCCTGTGATATGTTGTGATAATGAGAAAATACCAAAAGAGGAATTCATTTTAAAAGTGTTGGAGTAAATTTGGGGGGAAAGAATGATCTCAATCAAGTTGTAAAGCTTAGAGCCTCTGATCAGGATTATACTATTTCTCATCCATCCTACTTTTTCCAATGCACCGGATGAGTCGTCAAATGTTTTGATTTCGTAAATGTAAACAAACTGGCATATTTATTTACTTTTGATGCTTTTGGTATTTACTATATAGTCGCTGGTGGACTGGATTCATTTGCATGCTGGAAAAATAACTTCAAAAGTTTAAAACGTTTTTTTTTTAACAAAATGAAGATTGAATTGCCAAGAAAGAAAAAACACGCTTTTCTCTATAAAAGATTACGCTGGCGTAATTAATTCGGTAAAATTTGTATTGTTGATCTTTCAGTGCGTATACTTCCTTCAAATAAACTTATACTTAATTCCTGGTAGCGTATTGTAATTCTTGAAATGGCAAAATTTTACCAAATATTATAATATAATAAATGAGGTGTCAATAATACTTTAGTTGAAATGATATTGCTGCGGTGTCTTTGTTAAGGGTTGTGTGGGCGCAATTAATCATGATAATAGGATTCTACTGGTCAGGTACCTGATCATTCAGAAGTGTTGAAAGGGACATGTAAACCTTTCTGAAAGATCGAACCCTCCTATTGTAACTCCCAAAACTCCCAAATTTTAGTTAACCTTTTTAAAGGTGCGATAATCACTTACTTAAATAAAATGAAGACTCAAGTAAACAAATTTGAAATCAATATGATAATAATAAATTTATCGTTTAGTTTAACCGTGGAAAATAATTACAATTCATATTAAGCTTTCAAATTGTAGTTCAGCTCGTTGTAAAACCGTTGAGGATCGAAACTGATCGATGTCAATTCTATCTCTTTTGCTTCCTAAAATATCACAAGAGTAAAATCGTAGTCTATAATCAATGAAGTGAGTCTTGTTTAAAATGCACCTTTTTTAAATCAAATTTTCCTTTTTTTCAACCTTTCTACCTCTAGTATGTAAACAGTGGTAAACGTTGAATTCTTCGAATGCAGTTGTGATTGAACTCTTACAATTTGGAAGGTCAATAATGTCAGCAGTCTCAAGTTTTTTCGGGGGGGAATAATAAAATATTGTAGAGAATCTAAATATTGCATTCTTTTATTGTTTTTATAACTAGATTGAGTTTAAGAAACACATTAATTATTCATAATGGACCCTTCATCTAACTATGATAGTATATTTGGTTCAATACAAAAAAAAATTGTAGAGAACAAGTCTTCTGAAATTTTCAAGTCTTCAAAATCTTTAGTCTTCCTTATAAAGTATTGTTCCTTAATACTCTAAATAAACATTATTTGAAGCAAAGAAAATTCGTGATTGAAGATTTGATGAGTCGATCTGTTAAATTAAATCTCATCCCACCGGTTTTTTCGATTTTTAATGGATTATAGAAATCATTACGAATAGAGAATAATTTCATTCAAGTCTCATTGAATTAAATTTGTACTTATGCTTGCGGTGAACAGTTATTCACCCCAACAAACCCTTGTCGCTGAAGCGGTCACTTGCAATGCCACTAACCGTCCCTGACCACGTACAGACTGTTGCACACTTACCAAGGGTAAGATTAAATTCAAACTTTTGCACACTTGAAAAACATGTTAAAATCTCTTGGAAGGAGTTGATTTGTAAATACAATAAATTCAGATATTGATTGAAGAGCTGTGAGTTTTTCCATATTCAGAAATTTATTAATAAAAAGGCAATAAACTAATTATCATAGAAACAGAATTATTGAATTAACTTACAGAAGTAGATTCAGCAAAATTGGGTATCGTTTTTGGAATTTTTCGTATTCTCATTATACGAATGCTGATTGTGAGCGGCTGCTATCGATCGTTTCCTGGTTTCGTTCTTCTATTTCAAGTGCGCTATTGGCTGTTGCCTGATTTACCACTTTCGTACACGACACTTACCGAAATGAATATAAATTTACACGCTGCAGACTCGATCTATAAAATTAAGTTATTTTCACTCTAATCACGTACCACGATTCGCTACAGGTAATATTTACTAGCGATTTGAAGGAATACCAAAGAACGAATTTAAAAGCCTGCGAAAAAATGAATTTGTTAAAGCAACAAATATTTATAAAAACAAAATTATCCTAAAGGTTTTGAAAGACATGTTGCTCTGAAAATCAAATTTAATGTTCAAGAAATGAGAAACCAGCTTTGATTACACATTCTGGAAATAATTCATCCAAGAATCCAGGTGGGGTTTTAAAGTCCTCTGAAATTTGAGATTGAAATGTCTATGCCTTTTTTTCCAAACGGAAAATATGGAGATGATTATCGAGCGACCACCGTGTGGTGAAACCACCATGATTCTTCATTTTCAGTTGGGACAGAACAGAGGGGGGGCCTTCCGGACAGCTGATACGGACATACGTCATCCCACAAATAAAAGAAACATGGGTCATAAATTATTGCTCTAGGTCTGGAACAGGGGAAAACTTAGGTATATAATAGTAAGGCCCAGAACTCTAGATCCTCCAGCCTGACCTTGATTAACTACCCCCATGCAATATCTGTTACGCCAGTTAAAGTTCTCATATAAATTCATTTTTTCAGTCGAACCACCAATTTGAGAAATTGTTTCATTTTCCAGAATTCATGAATTCTACGATTTTAAATAAAATCCAGAATTAAAATAAATAAAAAAATTGATTAAAAATAGTAGAAAAGTATCCCAGAGTCTTGAGTGGGTAAAATTGAATAAAAAATATTATTTTATAACGCTGGGTAATTTTGATTCAGGAAGGAAATGGGAATTGTTATTTGGAGGGAGTGGGGGTGCATAATATATTCCAGTGGCTCGTGCCGGCTGTCGTTTTATATAGCAGCTGTGTGTACGAACTCCCCCTTCCTTTTTAACTCCCCCTTATCCCCCCTGCGGCCTCTATACCAACAGCCGTCGTCTTGTAATTCGCCATCTTCTCTATCCTTTTTTACCACTTCTTTTACCCATACATGAATATTTTGTAGATGCGAAATATACAACATGGAAATATACATCCATGTTCCACATAGGTAGATGGATATTGTGTCAAGGCATCAGGTTCCCTCAAACACGGACACGTAAGTTTGGAGGATCTACTCTACAAGCAGATCCCCTGGATGCATTTTACAGGGGCTTGGGTTCATCGTCCTTTTAAAAGTGTGTGCACTTCTCCCAGGCGGTGGTTTGAATGTGCCATGGTCAGGAACAAATGGATTAATAGGGATCTTTAAGATATTTAAATTAAGCGATATGGAAATAGATTTATTTTCTAGAGAATAGAATTTTTCTAAACGGAGAGGTTTATGGAACTGATATTCAAAAATAAATTTGTAGTTTGGAAAAAAAGTAAATTCACCTAAAACAAAAGTTGGAATTTAAAAAGACTTTCAAATAATTGTTCTTTCGCTCAGGCCATTTTCATCGAAGTGAATAGTTTATTTCGTTGAAAAAAATCATGTCATATGTGAGTATTCATTCAAAATTTAAAACCGTTAAAGAAAATAAACGATTGCGCAATGAAAGGATGAAAATCGCGAATCATCCGAAATAAACGGAATTTCTTTAGGCTTATATATTTAATGAATCTTCATTTGCAATTTTAACGTATAATGCTTTCAAAATATAATTCTTGGTATGTTAGTAGCAAAAAAAATTCCGTTCGTATTTCGTGCCTGACAATATTATAATAATTCTGGGAATTATTAGTAAGCTAAGGTTTCGAGTTTACCGTTTTTGTCCCCTTGACATCTACTTTTTCTCTACATTCCAATGCCAGTTCTATATAACAAAAACCAAGTTCAAAGAACTCTCTTAACTTCCCTTGTTGTGGAGAAATGGGTCAATTTTACGAGGCTGGATCTTTATTTTCATATTCTTTTATTACAATACGGTAAAGAACTGTTATTTAATTTATATGTTTTAGTTCCTTTTTCTCTGGGTTTAGGTATTTCTAATTTGACCATATTCTGAAGATTTTTGATTGAAAAATATGATTAATATTTTGAAACTTGAATTTTTGTTACAGATTTCGTACGTAGTTAGGTGACGTATTAGAAGAGTGCAATGATGGCAAACGGAATGGATACAGTACAACAAAATGGGGGCTCGACCCTTGGTCAGACTTCCCAGGAGGAATCAAAGACAAATTTGATTGTAAATTATCTGCCGCAAACGATGACCCAGGAGGAAATCCGGTCTCTCTTTTCCAGCATCGGCGAAGTTGAAAGCTGCAAGTTGATCCGAGACAAACTCACTGGTAAGATCAATTTTTCCTTCTGATATTTCATTTTCAACTCCTCCTTTTATTTCACGATCAAATCAAAATATTAAATTTCTACCTTATAATTGGTACAAGAAACTAGAGAAATTATTTCAATTCCATATCCTTTTCAAAACTTTATTTAAAAATTGGTATACTTGGCAGATTTATAAATTTGGACGATTAATGATTTTTTATTTCGATTATTTCAAGGTAATCTTTTGGAAAATTTGAATAGTAAGTATCAAACAATCTAAAGTATCTTTTTTTATTTTTATTTCTTAGGTACAACTTTTGATAAAACGAGTTCATTCATTCTAAAGCTTCAGGTTTAATAGTGCGTGCGATTTAATACTTAATTTCCGTATATTTTATTAAATAAATTAAGCACTTGACACCTGTTAATGACACGTGATTTGTCAATATAGAACCGTTAGTCATGTGTATAGAATAGAGAAGACTGATACAAACTTTTAAGGTACTATAGATATAAATCTAGGATCAAGAAAATACTTTATATTCATCACAAGTTCACATTTCCAATCGGTGTAAATAGGGAAAGAGATTTGTCGTTTCTGTTATTTTCATCTCTTGGGTAAACAAGAATGAAGCTTAGCTCTGCATACGAGGGCGCAAGAACCATTTTTTCGAAAATGATAATATTGACTCAACAAATCACATGAATTGTATTACACATTATGACGGAAGGATTTTTTTATCCTGTCATTTTTCGAATTTTTTTGCATCTTATATTTTTTTCTCTCCATAGAAAATGAAACTTCCAGTCACCTGATGAAATTTTCCAATCAAAGTTTTCGCACCATTAGCACTTATGTATCTCGAGAATATATAATTTTTTTTTTGGCTAAAAATTCAATTTTTGGGAACTTTGTAGTCACCTAAAAATCGTAAAAATGGTTATTGTACCCCTAGGTATATTTGTAAAATATATATTGGAATTCCTAAAATTATAGGCTTCAAAATACGTAAGTTACGTGTTCTGGAACATGACTGCAACTCATGTTTTTCCGAGTATTTACGAGATCTCCGTTTCTGATATTTCTTGTAACGAATAATGATTTGTCTCGAAGACAAAAAAATGTAAACACGAACTATTGCACTTTATTGAAATCTGATTGATCTAAAATTACGAACAAGAGTATTCAAATTTTATTTCTTTTCGTTATTATTTTGATCATTTTCCTGATTTTTTACAATTCCTTTGCTTAAACTTGTTCTGCAGCTGAGTCTTCTAATCCTCGAAAAAGTGTTGAAAAGCAAATCCTCATTATTTTGTCTTTTGCAACATTAAATGTCTGATTAATTTACTAAGAGAATAATAGTAATAAATTATGAACCTGGCGAAAGAGCGAATTTTGTTTGTGGTGTGTGCTTCTCATTTTTAAAGCGTTTCGTTTTATTTGAATGAATTGAGAATTTTTTAAATAATGAATAATGTCGAGCTTAGATTTCCGGAAATTAAAGGAGTTAGCGTAAGAGCGCGTAATTTTTGTATGTGTGTGAAAATTCTTGTGTCACAGTGAGAGTTCGTCAGCACGTGCGTTAGACGTCGCGACGCTATTTTGAGACATGGAGGCGGGGGCGTCATTTGGATCGAAGCTTTACCGCCTTTATGTCGGTCTTATACCACATCAAGCATCAAAAGACTGTGTAATATTCGAACCAGGTGTCGCCCTACTCATTTCATGAAGAAAACATTTCTAGATTGTTGAAAGAAAAAAAAATGTCATGATATAACTTGTTTTTCATTGCAATGAAGTACTTTCAATTAATTTCAATTAATTTTTCTCCTTTTTATCATTTAATTATTTTCCAAGCTTATGAATTTGCCACTGTGAAAATGTGATTAAAGTTGAACAAATTACCTATAAAAATTCCTGTAGTTATACTTTGGAAGTAGAGTAGATAAATAACTAGAAAAGTGCTTTATGCCTTTAATAAAAAGGTTCATTTTTAGAACTGAATTACATCATGCAAGTGAACCTTGAGATTCAGATCTTAACTTCACGAAAACCAATTAATTTCTACCACAAGTGCCCTGAATTTCAAGATAAATATCTAGTAGTTCAGCCTTGGATAAAATAGAGGCATGGAAGAAAAAAGAAAAATGATTTCAAATCCTTTGCACCTGGATGGACATATCCGTCAACGAAATTGTAAGCATGTTGTGACCCCCGCGTAATTTGTCTCTGGAGCGTTTGTCATTCGCACTTGTCACTCGTCTTTAGCTTTAGCCAAGGTGTTAGCAACTCGGGTGCAAATTCCAATGAAGCCTTAGGTGCTTAGGTGACATTACTCGCAAGTCTATAAGTCTCGGGTCAATTAGAATCAGCCTCGGAAATATTTTAATGCATTTTCGATTTTATCCTGTTATATTTCAATTGATCTCATTCTGCTTCCAGGTCAGAGCTTAGGCTATGGCTTTGTCAACTACCATCGGCCGGAAGATGCCGAGAAAGCCATCAACACCCTCAATGGCCTTCGTCTGCAAAACAAAACGATCAAGGTTCGCACACTTGAGACATAATAGAAAATATACAAGCTTCAAACGCACTTCTTAATTTGAGGAAAGAAGTGTGATTGAGTTTTAACTTATTCATTTGAGTCCAAGATCAAATGCGCATCATGACAAACGAGCAATAAAAGATTTTGCAACGGGCGATATTTCAGCCACTTTGACATGCCATCTTTCCGAAGATGAAGATTTGGCTCAGTTTCCAGAAAGCTCAATTGTTGGATCGTTTGATAAGATTTGAGTTGCCAATGAAACTTGGAAAGAAACTCTCCATAATTTTTTTCAAACTTGCAATACAAATATATCTTGAATGGATTCGAATTTACCAATAGGAGTCTAATTGATAAATAGGAGTCCAATGTTATTTTACTGAAATTCTAACTTCTTTGAATGAATATTTAAGTATTTCCTCTTGTTTTGCTTCCTACAGGTTTCGTATGCAAGGCCGAGCAGCGAGGCGATAAAGGGAGCAAATTTGTACGTCAGTGGTTTGCCAAAGAATATGACGCAACAGGATCTCGAGAACCTCTTCAGCCCCTACGGCAGAATCATCACTTCCCGAATTCTCTGCGACAACATCACTGGTAAGTGCTCAAGTTCAGTTGATCATGTGAAAACGAAAGGCCTCAAATTTTCAACTTTTACCACGATAAAAAGTAATTTCCAGCTTATTTATCTTAGAATTTAGCAGCAGTTAAAACGCTTGAAAGGAAACTCAGAATCAGAGAAAAATAGAAAATTATTTAGAGAAATTATGTAAAATGAAATCTAAAATATCCGCGGCATTTGAAATTAGTCATTCTTTAACTCTACTAATTTGAATAAAGATTTTGTCCCGGAATGGAAACATTAATTCATTATTTGGTGATACATATTGGAATAGTTTTGAATGAAATCAAGAATTAATGTGACTTTGCTTCTGAAGTTCTGATTTACGAAACAACTTTGAGAATTTGTTTCAAAATAGAAAAAGACTACAGTTAAGGATAAAAACAAAATCCTTTGCTCAAAAGAAACAAACCAAACAAAAGGAGGATTACATAGAATTTCATGAATCCTGATGAAGTAGAAATTCTGTTAGGCTTGGGGTTTCCTACGAATACGTTTGCCTAAAAATTGTATGATTTCGAAAAGATCATTAGGATCTTCTTCTTACTGTATGTCTGCCCTCGCTGTAAGAGAGAAGGCGACAAAGGGTAGGAGGCTTTTAGATAAGAGTATGTGAGTAGGCCATGGGGTTGTTAGATGAGGGGGTGGGTCGGTGCGCCTCTTTTCTTTCCTAAGAATTCAAAGAGACCAAAAATCGTTTCTACTACCAACGAACTTGGAACAATCAGAATTCTTTTATTGGTTCCACGTCGTACACGACTTTTCGCATTTTATCCCGTTTGAGGTTGAATTCAGATGCCTAGAATTTTGCTTCTTGAGCTCACTTTGAAGTCGGAAAACATGATTAAAAAAATAATAATAATGAATAGGTATTTTCATCTGAATTCATCTTACACTGAAATACAACAACGAATCTACATAAACTACGAATTTTCAATTAAATAATACTATTTCCCTCCTATCAATTTTCAAGTCAAAACTACAGGTCAGAAATTGTTGCAACCGATTCTACAAAAAGGTTATCTACAATCTTCAGGAAAAAATTTCATTTTTAATATATTAAAATTCATTTCTGTTGAAAATGTTTTTTTTTTTAACTTTTCAACTAAATTAGCAGGAGAAGAATATTTTTCTATTAAGAAATCATATTCAAAATTATTTTAAATTCTTAACCTGATTAATTATAGACATTTTGATACTGCTTAGAAGATTCAAATAAAGTCCCAATTTTATAATTTTGTTGTGGCTTTTCAGTTGGCTCAAACGTGAGAATCGCGTTCCCGAATTCCTGTCTTGCATTATGCAGTGCTTGTTTGGTTCTTGAGTTACACACAGCCTCATGGCCTCCATCTTTACCGTTATTTATCATCCCTCTAAGCTCTCTTTCTCTTTTTATCCTTATACGTTTCTCCTGATTTCTTCAATTTCTTCTCGGTTGACAAAATTGTGCGTCGTTTTTCTACCTCATCGATAACAAAGTTATTTTTAAGTTTCTCGCTACGTTCCTTCAACATTTTCCATAAGATACGAATTTCAAATTGTAAGTTGGAAGAGAAATAATCAATGATAAGAAATAAATTTCTTATTTTATGCTTAAGGAGCGTAGAGCGTATAATTTTATTAATAAAAAAACTCGCTTGCCTCTAATTCGTCGGCAATCTTTGCGTGGAATTCGAAATTTTCTCGTATACGAACGCAAGAAAAAAATCACACAAACTCGGGTTCAGTCCATTTTTATTTTTATTAAAAAAAAAAGATTAATTTTTTTTTTAATTTTGTAAGTTTCTGCAAAACTCAGTTCTTGACGAATCAGGGGCAAGTAAATCGTGTTGTTTGTATTTTTAATCGAGATATGATTTTTCGTTTCTGTTTAGTACGACAGTTTGTGACTGGCGGCGGAGACAATTTGCCCGGTACGTAACCATAATTTTTTCTTTTTCCTCTTCTCTCCTAGCTGAACACAATTTATGATTTTGATATTCTTTTTGTTATTGGCTCAATAATTCAGTGAGTTATGCGGTTTATTATTATTGATAGAGTACTCTATTAATTAACATATTTTTTTGATAAGTTATTTTTAATTGAATATTTACTGTTTTGTATTGTTAATAATATTATTTTTAGGTAATAATGATAATTTTCTACATAATTTTGGTTCATTATCGATGCAATGGAACCCAGATTTACACCAATGCGTTATTTCTTTTTGTTTTTCGCTTCGCTATAGTCATAATTAATCATTTGTTTTTATTTATTCACATTGTTGTTTCCCTTGAACGTTCGCGAACTGAAAAAAAAAAACGTTACAGAAAACGATTATGTGCGCACCGAGCCACTCGTTTTGATCCCTCGAACAATACCTTAAACTATAGAAAATCAGATTTTAATCATAATTAAATCATGAAAATCACTTATCACGAAAAAAATCTACATTCGAAATTCGCGAATTAAATCCGTCAATTTTTTCAGCCCTTCTCACATTATTTTAGGGCGTTGGTACGCGGGTGGTCGAATATTCCAGTAAAACAGTTTGCCGAGTGGAAGCACCCTTTCAGAAGTTTTTTTTTCTTCAAATCTCTAAAAATTCGCCACTTTTACTTGTTTGCTTATCAGGGTTGTCTTGAAAAATCTGCGAGTTAGTTTCTTGCCTTTCAAAAAAGAATAGAAAGTAATTCCAAATGTAGAAGGGAGCTTTTGCAGGCATAACTGTTTTACCGCTTTTTTCCATCACCCGTTCCAACACCCTTAATTACTGAACTGAGGAGGAAATATTCTGAGGGCTCTTGTGAGATGAGCCAAGGGATTTTAATGAAACTAGTATTAAGTTGCAACAGTCAGTTTGTAAAGTAGGCAAAATGAAGTAACGTTAAAGATATTTGCTTGTCGGATTTGGCAGGTCTGTCAAAAGGCGTTGGGTTCATAAGATTCGATCAGCGCGTGGAGGCTGAGCGTGCGATACAAGAACTAAATGGGACGATTCCCAAGGGCTCGTCGGAACCAATCACAGTCAAGTTCGCAAACAATCCGAGCAACAACAACAAGGCAATTCCGCCTTTGGCAGCATACTTGACACCTCAGGCAACCCGTCGTTTTGGGGGCCCTATCCACCATCCAACCGGCCGCTTCAGGTACATTCCACTGTCGCCACTATCCAGGTACCTACTCGCCTCTACTCGCTCTACCCAAAAAAAAAAGAAGACAAACAAAACAAAAAATCAAAATAATAATACAGATCTATTCTGCAATCGATGGGACCTGCGCGCTCGACCGCTGGTCCATATCATCTTGATCATAATCTGTTTCTTCGTTCGTACCATCGCGTTTCTTGCTCTCGCCATTGCATCACTGCCTATCCTCGGGTCTACAAATCTAAACATAAAACTATTCTATCAAAACAGATATCGACGAGTCTAAACGACAGTGTAGAAACTCGGGGGTCCCCGAAAAGAAACTTACAGGGTGGCCACTCGACCGGGAAATAAGAATTAATTTCATTTTGGGCAGGAAATTTTTCAAATTATGACTAGGTGAATCCGTCTAATCACTTCAATCCGTTCGAATCAAGATCAAAATTTTAATATTTATTTTATACTTTTCCGTTCATTTTTTTCTTGAAATTTAAATTTCTTCCTTCTAGTTCCAGATTAGTGACGCTGTAGTCGCTAGACAACAGGCTTATTTGTAACATGTTGAAGCCTAAAAAAATTTAGTTGAAAAATGAACTATAATGAATAATGAAGTACTAATTGACTGGGAAACTTCGAGAATAAAAAATTCCAAATTTGCTTAGAACCAAACGATTTTCCAATATTTACGTTAGAATTCGTAATTGTGATATGACATGAAATTATGCACTGTTGAATGTTACAATTTGAATTGTTCTATTTTATTCTTAAGTCCTTGAAAGTTTAGGATCGTTCAATTTTGGATGTATTCAGTTAGGAATTCTTCCATTTTGAACAGTTGAAGATGGCAGTATGGATTTTTCCTTTGATTGGAACTCTTGAAATTTCCAATCAACTGCTAAAATATCCAGCTGCTCAAAAAGCCACCCTGTTGGTATCTTTCTCGGGAGAATTTCGATACTACATTCTCATCAAACGAGTCGAACAATATTCTGTAAAGAGAACAATCTTTTCTATAAAAACCAAAACCTCTATAACTTTTCCTCTTACAGATACTCTACAAGGCTACACAATCCTACAACTAATTTAGTTTCATCCTATTCTTATTATCCTGGGAGCGTTGAGAAATTTGTTTTCTGTGATGATTATTAAATTGATTTTAATATTCTTTAATAGGTCCGGAATAGTCCCTTTAACGGAGAAGGAAACTCCCTCTAGATCCAGAATTTGATGAAATGAAAGTAGCAAACTCTTCATGTGATTTGGATTTTTAATTATCTATTAGTGGCTCGATAACTACTCAGATATCAAAGATTTGAAATGTATAATGCAATAAAGTTGGATTTGTGAGAATCTTCAAGATTATCAACTTTATGAAAGCATTTCCATACGTTTCAAAGAAACTGTTTTTATTCCATAGATTTATATATGACAAAACGATACCTAGATACATGCATTCAAATGACTGAAAATGTATTGCGGAAAAGTTAGCTCTGTGAGAATCTGTAAAGTTATTAACTTGTAATAAAATATTTTTGATAAGCTTTGAAAAAATCTTTTTCTTTCAGTAGGCATTTTAAGGCCTTCTATGAAATTACAAAAATGTCTCTATCAACATTTGTTATCAAATTTCAACTTTTGAATTAAAACACACATATTTCTTTAAATTTACGAGAATCTCTGCTATCTTAAGGTTGAACTGGAGCGAGGTTTAGTGTTTTCATTGTGGTATAACTGTGCCCTATTATTTAGCATTGCATTTCAA
>WSXT02000006.1:453531-466012 GCA_011762715.2 Neuroterus valhalla
TATATTCCTTATACAAATTCTTTCTTCTGACATTTCTGGAGAAAAGTCAATCATAGTTTTTTAAAAAATTATTTTTTGCTGGATATTAAAAAAATTGAGACCCGAATGTTATTGATTATGAGTAGAAGTGGAATTGCCTTCAAATAAAAAGGTTTCGAATTTGATAACTTCTCAAGAATGTTTGTTTTTGATGTTGAACGTTTTCAACTTTTATTTCTCCTAAATAAGAGTGTTCTAGAATTCAAATTTTTAAATTCTCAGAATAAAAAATATAATAGTATTTTAGATGACTAGTTTGCATGTTTGTTTTGTATGTCAAAATTATATTTGTTACAAATGACTTCCAATAACATTACATTAACTTAGATTATAACTAATAATATAAAAAATTGCTGTTCTTGTGTGTTTGTGCTCGCAAATGAGAGATTCATTTGTGTTTGATGAATATTTCCAGACTCATCCTTTCTTTTGTGATCCTGAACAAATATTTTCCTTATTTCTGTACAAAAATCTTTTTGTTCATTTGATGTTTCAAGTAGTTCAATCAATCAAGAATTTGTAATGCGCATTTTCATGCAGCAGCAATTTTTTAATTAAAATTCAGGTAATTGGATTTGATTAAGGGTGAATGGTAGTCTATGACGTAATCAAAATTTGACCTCGTACTATATATCATTTTTTCCTACTGTTCATTTTCAAAGGAGATAATATTTTGGGTTGAAACTTTGGAAAATTGAAGAAAATATATTAGCCGACCGCTGTCTGGCCCCTTCGTATTTCTTTTTTTCACTGGTAATCTGTTTTTCATCAATTTCGCATGTGAACATCGGTCGTCTGCTCCGACAAAAATGATCTCCTTTGAAAATAAGCAGGCGGAAAAAATTATATAGTCCCAAGTAAAAGTTTGATTACGTAATAGACTACCATTTGCCCTGATAAAAAATTATAAATAGTAGTCACTTGAAATAATGAAACAAGTGATAATTTTTTTCTGCATTCAATTTTCTTATTCTCTGATGTTGGTCGCGGGTGCAATTTTGAAACCTGAATTCATTTCATATCAATTCTTTCATGCTTTCTATCACTAGAAATTGACATTTCCACCTATCATTTTCACTTTGCGATTTTCTGTATGAAAAATAAAGCGAGTATGAAAAAGAGTAAGCACACCAGAAAAGTATATGGATTGGCAATGTGGCACTATTTATTATTATATAGATATGATTTGTTGCGAAGTATTTTTTTGTAAAAAAATCAACGATTCTCGTGTCTTATGACTGTGCTTTTCAAAAAATCATTTCACGTTAAAAAAAAACTATTAGTCTTTCAGAAGCCCCATGCTTTCGAATAGAAAAGTTTTCAAAATTTTTTCCAATTCCAAAGTTTTCCACATCCAGATACCTTCTAATTCTAAATACTTTGTAAGATTGAGACTGTCAATTCGAAAGTGTTCACAGAAGAATATTTTTTGGATATTTTTTTTTTATGTTTTTTCAAAATGATTTGCTTAGTGGAAAAAAACTTCTTGTAGAAATTTGAAGATATATAATTATTCTATTATTTTGAACACTTTTCTGGCACCCAATTTCCAATTTTTTCTCTTCACATAGAACACATGCATAATAATTAATTAATTAATTAATATACGATTAATGAAATAAGTCACATGACACTCTAGAATCAAATAGAATCCCTTGAAAAGCTAAAAAAAAACATTCAAACTTATTTCCATCAAAGATACCCTCGTCCCCGAAAATCCTAACAGTCTCCTAATCCTGTTCCAGGTACAGCCCGCTGGCAGGAGACCTTCTTGCAAATTCGATGCTGCCCGGGAACGCGATGAACGGATCTGGCTGGTGCATCTTCGTCTACAACCTGGCTCCTGAGACCGAGGAGAACGTATTGTGGCAGCTCTTTGGACCCTTCGGCGCCGTCCAGTCGGTGAAGGTAATTCGTGATCTGCAAACGAACAAGTGCAAGGGCTTTGGTTTTGTCACGATGACCAACTACGAGGAAGCCGTTGTCGCCATCCAGAGCCTCAACGGCTACACCCTTGGCAACCGTGTTCTTCAAGTCAGCTTTAAAACGAACAAGAGCAAAGCTGCGTAGGACGAGCAAATGGTAGCCTACCATCAGCAGCAGCAGCAGCCCCAACATCAACGACTCCTACCAGCATCACTGCAGCTGCCCCCGACGCCCTCGGCGGCTCACTTTCTCGCTAAGAGGAATAACCAAGCGAACAGCATCAGCAACGCAATCCTTCAAGTCACGAAGCAACATCCCTTGACTCGTCAGTTTATCCAGCAACGACAACATCCAACCCGCTGGATCGATAGCCATTCACTTCCCAGGTGGCCATTCCCAGAACGATTCAAACCAAAGCAGCAACAGCCATCCTTAACCAAGGATAAAGCGGCTGCGGCCACAACGAAAAAGCTTCAGAATGACAAAGTGTAACTCTTTAAGAGCTCTTGCTGATTGTTGGTCAGAAATCTTGTTACATGCCCACTCGCACAGTTCCGAGATTCTCCTGCTTCTATATTCATTTAAAGAATTACTTGAATCTCGAAATAACGCAGAGGGAGCGTCCCGTGGTGTTGTTGTTCGATTGACTGTCCGAGAAGCCAGCTTCTCTCCAAACCAAAGTCACAATCTATGAGTATGCTGAGGAGAGCCGAAGAGAAATTTGTTCGGGTAATTTAAAATGAGAGTGCGTGTGTGTGTGTGTGAGAGAGAGAGAGAGAGAGAGAGAGATAGAGAGAGAAAGAGAGAACGATACGTACACTGTTCTTGAATGTTCTAAGTATTAATATATTTCAAATGATGCGGTTTCCAATTTCGATCACGATCTCGAAACGATGAAGACTAGACTTGTACTACCATTTGTACTTGGGTACAAGTTTCAGATTTTTGGGGGATGATTTAGTGAGAGGAGCGAGGACGGGTCTGATTCCGATTTCCAAGAATCTGGTTGTTCATGGGGCTGTATCGACGCAGGTATTACTAAGTCAAGAAATGTAGATGTAGGGGCACACGCGACGTTAAATCGACAGTAGCCGAGACTCGGATGAGGACTCGCACGGAAGACTTGAAAGCAGCTCTTACCAAAGTCTCTTCGCTAGCGTAATCACACTAGATTCCAGAAGCGAGGAATTATTATAGGTCAGAAAGTACAACCTAAGTAAGATGTGGCGAGTACTTAACTTGAAACTTTGCGTAGGATTATGCAATTCTACCGAGGGAATATGTAGCTAGAATCGTCCTACTAGTCAGAAACAAAAGAACTTGACAGTTTTTATTATTAATTTCCGAAATCGAAGTGCTGAAGGTTTGTAAACTGTGTGTTCTTACCGCGAGGTATTTACATTTTAGAGACGCGTTTATACTCCCATGTTTCATACACGAGTGTATTTTTTTTTTTAAGAATTATGAGAGCTCTTGGGAGCAGCTATTCGAGACTAGGTATTTACTAGAGGCTTCTTTTTTAAACAAGAAAAAAAAAGATCACCAGTCTCCGTCTAGTCCTCGTGCAAAAATGCGCGATTGTGTATTCGATCTCTTGTCGCGTCGCAATTAAGACGATAGGTTTAAGAAGCGCATCGGTCAGATACGCATTTATGAAACACGAGGTAGTGTGTAGAAAGTTTATTTATTAAGGCGCGAGCCCAGAGGACGCACGAATCGTGTAGAAAACAATTTTTCCAAGTCTGGGGAACTAGCTTTCCTCAGAGTTCTGAGCGTTTTCGCTATTTTAATCTGGAGGATGCTTTTTGATTCTGGAAGATTTCAAACGTTGATAGCAGTGCTGCCACAATGAAAATCTTTTAAATTCGAAAGTTCTTGTTTAAGAAAACAGAATCTAACAAATTCTCCAGAATTCTCTTTCTGTGCAGCACTCGGGCCATTTTTCGCTGAAACTTATTTAAAAAATACTTTTATAATCGAAGAAATCCCGAATGCGAGCACAGCTTTTTTCCCCGGGTACAAAAACTGCTTTAAGTGCAAAAACTGCTTTAAGTGCAAAAAAACGGGACAAACTCTAATGGTTCAGAGAGGCTGACGAAATGGCGACTACTCTTTATATTATACATATTTGATTACGCGATTACGATGTATCTTAATTATTATGCGTACCTTGTGTCTAGTCCTGGGGGGAAGGTAAGGTGGCTTATCCCAAAAAAGAGGGGGGAAAAAAGCTTGCTATTTACTTCTCCCATCCAATTCCAATTATCGATTTTCTAAGACTTGATTTTATTTATTTAACGCCTTTACACGTAGCTACTTTATTATCATTATTATTATTATTATTATTATTATTATTGGTGTCGTCGCGTGATCGTGTGGTAATTTTTTTTCGTACAAGGTGACAAATCTCACTCGTAACGCAAGCCGACCCGTGAAACGTGTATCGAGCAGCAAGAGCGATACAAAAAAAAAAGTGGAGAAAAAAGATTCAAGTGCAAATCAGAGAGATTTTTATGTTGTGTGTTTGCGTATTTAGATTCATTAGCTCGAGTGCGCTACCCCCGCGGCGACCGTCATTATTATTATTATGATTATTGTCATTACTATTTCTACTACTTTTATCGACTAGGAAGATTTACGATTATGAATCGAGATCGCCTTCGAGAGTTGATATCTCGAGATTTATTGATACCAACTCGACGCAGTTCTGACTCTACTTACCCAACATCTACTCATTAAAAAAAAAACTACCACTAATACTTTCTACTACTACTACTACTACTACTACTGTCGCTATTACTACCAACTATTTATTTATTTATTTAATTATTATATAACATAACAGGAATTATGTTTTATTTAAGGATTAAACTGATTTGTGTTTGGTTCAAAAGTCGTTCGTTTTATTTCGATTATTTCAGTTGATCCTCGTCCTCCTATTCCTCCAAGATCTTCCCAGAGTCCGCGAACTTAATAATGTGTAATTTTTTCAAGGAGATAATTTTGGCCGTTTCTGATGGCGAAATCTATCTCGTTTTAAAAAAACTGAAGTGGCACGTAGTCCCTCGGCGGTTTTAGTTTAAGGGAAAAATGTGAGAAAGTGAAAATTTTGAGGATGAGAGAAAATGAGACGCAATTTTTAAGGAAATCCAATAAGGGAAATAACGCACAGGGATGCAAGAAGCGCACAACTGGAGTGACAAAAGAAAGAAATTGAATAATAAGAGACACGTGCGAGTCCTAAGTCACGATTTTCGACCCAACTCGCTCGCAGCAATGATCTCACGTATAAAAAATTATTAAAGAAGCCTCGCTAATCTACTTAACCCTAATACTGCATATGATTATTACGTTTAGATATGCATTATGTGTATTGTATTTATGTCTCAATAATCGTTATTAGTTAAAATCGCGACGATGATGTTAAAAAAGTGATTCTCAACGGCGACTGTTGTATGATTTCGAAGCGAGAAGGCAGAAGTAGAAATTGAAAACTGAAAAACGAGATAGAAATTGAATGAAGGTCGTGGATATTTTTCAAATTCGAGGAACGAAAATATTTGGAGCGAGCGCTTTATTAGCTTATTCATCTGAGTAGTACGATATTATATTTATTATCACGTATTATATTAACCAATAGCCGCATTATATTGTATTAAACTTAGGTACTCGTACTACTTGCAACTCGTCACTAGATTCTTTCGCAATCAGGTTGCGAGAATTTTACTGTTGTCACCGTATAATTAATTATTCTATCATTATTAATTATTAATATCTAATATTATTACTATTATTAATTATCTATTATTATTCAGTACATTTACGATCGCATTGATTGATATTTATTCTTATTATAATTATTATTGTATTAGTATTTATGGGATTCGACGAATCGAATTCCACGATTGAATTTATAACTGGCGCAAAGTGCAGGATACGAGTGAGAGAGTGATCAAATTTTTTTGGATTTTTAAATAAAATTTTCGATTAAAGCTTTTAAATATAAAAAATTCAAAGCGTTTGTAACTCAGCAATTTTGGTAGTTAGTCGTTTCAAGTCGAATAATGATAAATATAAAATATGTATTTTAGAAATGAATATTTTAATTTAATATTTGACTGGAGAAAGGTTTAGGAATAAACAATTCTAAATTTATTCAAGATTAAACGATTATCAGATTGAAACGTTGAAAGTTGCAATCGCTAAAAGCTTGAATTTTTTCATCATAATGATCAATATTCGGTTGACCGCCCTGATCTGTTCTTCCAAGCCTGGACCTTTCAATTCAAAATCGACCAAACTTAAAATCTTCCAATCTGAATTGACTCCTAGCTTGAAGCTCAAAAACTTCAAGTACGAAAATCTCACTTCAACATTCCAATTTAAAATTGTGCCCTCTTGAATTGAATTTCCAAGTCCAAGTAAAAAAGCAGCTTGCAAATTTTTTTCGAAATTCCAGAAAAGTTTCTGAGACTCTCTTATCTAAAAAACAGCGAATTTGACAAAAGCTTTAGAAGAGAATATCGAAAGAGTGAGATCGACACCGTATAGTGTTGTAGATTATACAAAAAAAAAAACATCGAGCTCGATGCCGATTGGTCGTTGGGTTCTCGCCCAAAACAATTAGCTTTACGTAATCGCGGGAATTCAAGTGGTGCTGTAGACAGAAATTATTTTTCCCCGACTCACACGAAACTTGAGAACCCAGCGACCTCTGATTTTCAGACAGTGATTTAGAATAACACAATTAGAGGTGGGAAAGAGATTGAGAAGATGATAGAAATCAAAAATCGGCATCGTGTCTTCTCGAGAGAGAATTTTTCGATACGGCCCCCATATGGTTGATTATTAATGCGTGCACAAACAAATGGGAGGGGATGTTTTACACATTTCAAGTCTGGAGTAGAAATGAAAAAAAGAAAAAGTGAGAGTTGAATAGACAAAGAGACGGAAGGATTAAAAAATTCTGAAGCAAAATGGAAATTGAAAAAAAAGGGAAAGTAAAATAAAGAGATTGGGAATTCGAAAAACTGGCAAAGGATAATGAAAGAAGGGAAAGAGGACAGACTTGTACTCTGGCACAAGACGTCCGGTCGTGGAATAATTAAGTAACAAACAGCATAGCAGCTCTAGCTCACCGTAGGCCTAACTAAAAAGTATTTATGTACTATCTATTTACTAATTGAAAAGCGTCACGGGGCAGGAGCTTTGAGGGTTGAGAGAATGAAAGAGAGGGAGAGACTGGATGGAAGGATGAAAGGAGCAGAGAAAATGGCTTTTGAGAAAGTTGATTAGAAAGGGTCGGGGGGAGGGTAGGGGGGCAGAAGACTAATTAAGATAACAGAAATAACTCCTATGCGAGCCACAACGATCGACCGAAACTGAGATTAAAAATAACTAGTAATACTCTTTTGGAATAGTTGAAAGACGAGCCGGACAGAAAGGGAGTGAGAGAAAAAGAAATGAAAAAGGGCTTTGATAGCGTTAAGAGATAATGTTTAATCTTCTGTACATGTTTTAATTATATTACAATGATTAATTATCATACGTATAATAACTATGGATTAATTATTGAATGAATTACTTAAAATGATATCTATGAAAAGTAACTTAAATGAGAAAAAAAGTGGTAGCTAGTCTGTCAATGGGTGTATAAATATTTAATTAACAATATTCATAGACATTACGAGATTACAAAGGCGCGACACGATAAAATACATATTTCAAACAAACGTGGGAAGGGTTTTAGTATAGTTTCGGAGGTTAAAGATTTGAAGATATGGTAATTTTGGGATTTTAAAAATTAAAACTTTTCAAATTCGGTTTCAGATTTCGAGTTTAAGAACCAAGACGTGGCGGCAGGATGCGGAACCGGGAGACTAATTAGAGTAATTAGCTTCTCGCGATCTTAATTCAAGTTCTTAATAATCTTAACGATTGGACCAACATTTTAGGGGTCTTTCAAGTTATTCAACTGTAAATACCTGCTCTTAGGTGAACATTGCAATAGCGAGGAGCTTTTTGTAACAACAAAAAATTCAAGACTTGAAACCACCGTTCTTTCATGGAGCTCACAGATCGTTAAGTATTACAGTTACCAGATTCGGAATAAATCACTCTTTTAAATTTGAATTATTCTTTTCAATGGTCTAGCTATTTTTTGGATTTTGAATTATAACTGAAATTCGACGGTCTTTAAACTTAGCCAAACCACGAACCAAAATTTTCTGATTCAAATGACCTAAAGGGTGAATAATTCTGGAAAATGTACCGTGGACTTCCTTCCACTTTTGTACGAATAACAGTCCTAGAAGAGGCCAAGACAAACGTTTCGATACATTCCGTATTTAGTATACGCAGGTCTCTGATCAGATCGCCTCGAGGCGATAGAAAAATAGTTCCAGTTATATCCAAGTCAGACTGACTTATTTCCAGGGTGTCGCAATTTTTTTACTCTTGAGGCTTCTTCACAAATTCTTTTTTTCCAGAAGACCTGAAAATGAGGAGAAGAATTTAAATAGAGGAATTCTTGTAGAGTCTCGTAGTTCGAAGCACCCTGAAAATAAAAGTCAAGGATCAAGTTTAGATCTACAAAAAGTGGTTTTGTAAACAAGGCAGTGAAATAGAAATTATCAGAACAGGAGATACAAAAGCTGAGTTAGTTTTTGTAAAAAGTCGTTAAAAGATAGAAAAGGAGAGGGGTCGTAAAATAACAGTAATAATACTAAAATAAAAACAATATCGACTGAATTGCGTAAGGGACAAAGTACTGTGAAACAAAAAAGTAAAACATATTATACGGTTGCAAAGAAGTAGTGTATTTTGTGATGGGTTTATAAGTAATGATAAGCGATATTGTAGAATAACGATAACGACTTAATGACCATTGTAGCGACTATGGTAAATAAGAGTAACGAAATTACGATTGTAGGGATTATGAGACACATCCCTCAGAGGGTGGAAAGTCTGATATTAAAAAGGGAAGAACTAGTGAGTTCTTCAAATACCAATACGAAAAATTCAGAGCTGCGTTTTTCATTTGAAAATCCGTATTGTTTTGTCTCAACGATTTTTTTCTTTAATAAGAAAAAAAAACATCGCACTTGTACTTCAGTTCTTCTGGAATTTATGGTACTTGTTTGTATGAAATATTTGAGCGTGCTTCCAGTACTTTTTCTTTTAGCGATTCCACGCACGCACTTTTGCGAAATTCCAGTGGCACTAACCCAAAAAATGGGTCGTAATTTTGCTTCCTGAAAATCACTTCTATTTCCGGAAATGGGAGTGAGGATTGGCCACTGGAAAAAGTTCTTCCTCTATCCGATATGATTGGTCAGGTTTGCACAAACTAGTAGATATTGTATGACGAGTGTGATATATAAAATAACTTGTAACCGATTTTTCATATTTCGCCAAGCGAAAAAAATTCAAGAGCGTATAGGTGCATATATCAAGGGTTTGGGAAGGGTAGCGAATGTACAGTAATTACTAGAAAAAAAAGATCGTCCAGAAGCTAAACCTAAAGTCATTTGCTATTGCAAAATGCAGTTTCGACGTCTGCGAACGTCAGATTTGTTTAGACTACCGAAAATCTATCAGAGGTCTTCATTTTAAAAATGGAGAATTCTGATTATAAGATTAGCGGTGCCCAGATGCAGATAAAGGAACGTTTTTGAGAGAAAGGTCTTGTAAGATCCGTAAATAAATATTTATTTGCCACAAATAAATTATATTTGGTCCTAATAGATTTTTCCTCTTGATACGAGGAGAGAGATCCGAGGAAAAATAAAGGGTTTCGCGTCCCGCCTAGGAATTGCAAGGTTTTGAGTGTCCTTGATTCAGAATTCAGATTCTGGATCTGCTTGGAATAGAGGCCGAAACTATAAAAAGAACAGGTTTAAAAACAAAGAATTATTAATACCTATTTCACTTTAATCGTGGTTTGCTGAACTGGCGTTACACAATATTTCAAATTCCAGACACTACACGCAGAGGTGAACGAAACCGTCAGAGGATTTATTAATTTTTTTTTTTTTTCATTTTCTAGAGCTGGTTCAAAACGTTGGAATTCGATCTGAAAAAGAATGAAATTTATGAGAAATCTGGCGTTTTTCCTGAAACTCTAAATTCCTTGACGGGCAGAAAACTGACAGACACGCACACACAAAAAAAAACACTCCCTTAAAAAAATCAACGCGCGCAGAACAAATAAAATGAAAAGCAGTTGCAGAGAAAACAAACGTACCTACATTCTTACATGAACCCGTCATCACATTGTTGATATAAATTGCGATCCATGATTATTACTATTTAATATTTATCTTGCATTGTCTAGTCATACGTTATTATTGTATAACTAATGATATTAATTATTAATTAACCTGTACTACCTAGTCGCATTATGTGTTGAATAAAACTATGAAAATTCCAGGCGCAAAAAAATGCGAGATAGTGCGAGAGAGAGGAAGGAAC
Source organism: Neuroterus valhalla (assembly GCA_011762715.2). Classification (NCBI taxonomy): domain Eukaryota; kingdom Metazoa; phylum Arthropoda; class Insecta; order Hymenoptera; family Cynipidae; genus Neuroterus; species Neuroterus valhalla. The sequence goes on from WSXT02000006.1 coordinate 463,969, forward strand.
CATTGCGACAACAGCCGTGAAAATAAGTTCCGGAGAAAGAAAGAAAGAGAAAAAAGTGAACGAGAGAGTGCGTAACTCCTTCTCTGCAGATGTAAGACGCACTGAGTGCAGTCGATTAAAAGTAAAAAAAAAATATATTTTACAAGGAAATTTATATTGGAAGAAATTTGCAACCAGGAAAGGAAAAACCCTTTTCTCGAATTTCTCATTCGTTTCTAGTTCCAAATTTTTGGAAAATTTGGTATAAATAGTGTAAAAAGAGGAAAAGTGACTTCTTCTTGCTCAATTTAAGAGGATGGTGATCGACTGCGCTCATGCGTGCTGCACTGACGGAGCACCGTAGTTGAATATTGTCATACTAAGCACGTGCTAATTGCAGAGTAGAAAAAAAAACAATCGTCAAACAATGTGCACGTGCTCAGGGATTAACAAGAAAAAAAAAAAAAAAACGGTATTAAATATATGCGGGGGTCGTGGATGGGAGGGATCCTTTCTTTTATTGCCAGAGACGTTTCTTCGTCCATCCCCGCTGGATGAAAGACGAAAAAAAACGTTCGTTCGATCTCTATAATACTGTTTTTTCAGACTGTGAAATTCTTATGCATTCCAGCGCTTAGGAGCCTGTCTCCTGCTCGTGCGTCGTCTCTTCTTCCTGTAACATTTATTGTGTCAGACTAACAAGAACCCTCCCTCCCTCCCGAAGAGAGCTCGCGGGCCCTATATTGCAATATTTGTACTTTTCCATGTTGAAACCTCGATATACAATAAATTATATTAACAAACTTTATTGAGCCTGTCATTCCATTGGACCATCGCACAGTGGCGCAAATCTGGAATTTACTATTCAAAGAAAGTCTACAGCAGGGGTGTCCAACGCAAAGCTGGCGCGCTTCTCCTTTCTTCCCCTTCTCCAAGCGCTGCTTCGAGAATTCTCTTCTCGTTTCTCCTTTCCACATCGCGCTCACCGCATGAACGCATTCAAGGTGATCAGAGAGGGGGTTGACGAGTGACACTTATTTACACCGTTGCTTACGCGTTGGACACCTCTGGTCTACAGGTTTCAATTATCATAGACCGATTTGGAAGTTTTTCTCTGGAACAGAAGAGTATTAGATCCTGAACAAACATACGAAATGATATTCATATTCTTCTTCCCTCAATTTTAAGCCTATCAAACAAAGAACGTTACAACAAAGCTTCTCATGGAAGGAAGCCTGGAAGGAATTTAACTCAGAAACATTTTTATCACTATATATAAATGATCTATTCTCCAATTTGAGCTATTTTTTACAAAGCTAATAATTTTCTGGCGTTTCGTGCCATTTTAATGAAGAATTTAAAGTTTATGGAAAATAACTTTTTCCAACGAAACGAGCATACAAATGTTCTATTTTTTATCCTAAATCTTTATAACAAAGCTGAATGTTGAGCCTTGACCATTTATACCTGCAATGGCCAGCAGCTGTGAACTGTATCTCACCCTTTAGGTTGCGTTTAGACCTATCTTATATTTTTTAAATGCTTTTCGTTTCTCGGTTGGGAATTTAATGAAGGTTTATTATCATATCTCATCAGAAATTCATCTCGGGTTATTCCACCCAGTGTTTTATCACCAGAAAATTAAATTTTCAAAGCGGAATATAGCTGAAATAGAGACTGAAACAGAAAATTGTAAAAACTAAATAAATATGTAATTAATTACTTCCATTGGATCAGGAAATCACCAGCAGGGAATTCGGATTTTATGATGTAAACTTTACTTCCACAACATACAGGTTTAAAAAAAAATATACACAAGAAGTCACACTTCCTCTCCGAATTATTTCATCATTGTCTGTCACTTTTCACACATTTTTTTCAGTTTTTGAACGATCACAGGAGTTCACAATCCTTTCTTACACTTTTCTCACTTTCTGTTTCTTCAATAATTCATTTTCTATTTTTCGGCGCGAACTCTAATCCTTTGATGTGGTTTTTATTAATGTGGTACTTCTCTGGAAGGGATGTGAAAAGACAAGAACTTATTAATAAAAATAATATTTAC
>WSXT02000006.1:466112-483519 GCA_011762715.2 Neuroterus valhalla
TATAAAAAAAATCATCTTTAACCAAAAATGGAAAAGTAACAATTTGATGTGAAAAATTAATGTTTTAACCAAATATAAATGTTTTTAACAAGATGTCGTTTCGACTAAAATGAAAAATATTTGTCTTGTTAACCGTAAAGAAGAATTTTCAAACAAGAGAATCGATTTTCGAGGGAAAAAATAATTTTCCACAAAAAAATAGATTTCTTAATAAAATCTGTGAATTATCAACGAAACAATTGAATTTTCAATTCAAAAAGACAAATTTTCATTCAAATTGGTGCATTTTCAGTAATGAAATTAATTTTTATCCAGACTGATGAATTTTCAGGTAAAATATTGAATTTTTGAATGGAATAGATGTATTTTATACGAAAAAGATTAATTCTCTACGATGAAGATCAATTTTCGACAAAAAAGACGAATTTCAACCAGAGTTAAATTTTGTATTAAAATAGTGCACCCTCAACAAAAAAATTTGATTTCCAACAAAAGAGTTTAACATTTAACCAAGTAGTTGATTTTTCAACTAAGAAAGGATGCATTCGTAATGAACAATGCAAATAAGTTTTCTATGATAATTCAGAAATATTTCTTCTGCGAAATATTATTTCTATTTTAAAAACTGCTTGAAGAAATTTCTTCATTGGTAATTAAGAAGAGAGGAATTTTAAATTGTAAGAGTGATTTTTTAGAATTCCTATCTTCTAAATCCAAATTATAATTATTTTATAAAGTTCCTGTTCCATGTAATAATTTCCTGTTCCACGAGGAATTATATTTCATCCCTGCAACTCTCTGCCCTCAAATTGAAACAATAATCATTTCTTAAAATTCCCTATTCCAATTCATATAAATGAGAAGAATGCAATAAAATGTGTTAAATACATTTTTCCGGAAAAATAGAGAAGAAAATTCTTTCTTATGCTTGAGCTATCATCAATTGGATTATCAAACTTGAGTTAGCTCAAAAAACTCATAGAGTAAAAAATTTGCAAAAGGTTTTTCTTATAATGGAACAATAAAAATTCTGTCTCTTATAAAGTATAGATGTATTCAAAAAAAATTCATAATCGGACTAAATACATGTACATTCTTTCAATGGAATGATAAAATCTCTTTTTAATTTATAACAAGATAATTCGTATTTTTACGGTGAAACTCTTAATTTTCTGGGTTGAGTCGCGTAACTTCCTGGTTTTTATTGAATTCCTGGTCATTTCCCGGTTACTCCTGGTCAATAAAATTCACGGTTATTTCCCGATGTCCCGTTCGAGTCGCTACCCTGAGTATCTAAATTCCCTGCTTTTTCGGCCTTCTGTTTGTAATTTGTTTTGCAATTTAATACAATGCAAAGATGACGTCCCATAGTTCACACTTTTGATCCTTGTAACATATTATGATAAATCACTACTTGCGTAATACACTTTGATCACAGATCACTGTTTCATTTTTGTTGATTTGACACTATTGTTCTGTCGCAAATTCAAATTCAAATGAAAAATTTGCCGAAATGCAATCAGCGCCACAGTTTCACATTTTGCCCGCTGAGTCAAGTTGTAATGAGGAGCGTGGCATACCCCTGATGGACATCAGAAAATATTAAACTGTTTATGATTGAGTTTAGTGATCGTGGCTCGTTTCCATGACAACTTTTATTTTCTCGTTGGAGCTTCATTTTTGTAGGCCACCTTGGATCACCTCCCTAGAGAGAAAAGTCAGTTCCTACAGAATGTATTATGAGAATTTTATATCTAAAAGCGGCAAAAATCAGTAGTGAACATTAGAACCAGAAGCCTGAGATCGCATGAAAGTTTTATTGAACTTTGCTATTCTCTTAACATAAAAAAACAATTAATAATTGATCCTATCTGTTTATTCTATGTCTTTACTTTAAAGTTGAGGTTCTTTGCACTGATAAAATGTGCAATTCCATAGGAATGCTAAACATTTGTAAAGAATTTCAAGTTGAGCCTCACCAACTGCTCTATCTGATGTTCTCTAGTTACGCTGATTAGACGGCAATCTTTCTCAGAACAAATCCTCTCTTGGCGATTACTTTCATCGAAAGTGCTGAGAGCTTGTTAATTCTTTTCCACTCCTCGTTATATGAAATATCCAATTGAGCTCTGCAGTCAAGTGTCTCAGGAAAAGAAAATTTTGCTGAGGTACTGTGTCCTCTTGATGCTAGTTCCGTCTTCAGTTAGGCATCATTTTCAATTTGTCCTCAAAGCTATTTTTAGATAATGATTGCTTCGGAATTCTTATTTTTTTTTCTTGAACGTCAGAAGCGTCACTGATTAGAAATCTTTGAACATACGGAGGGAATCCTCTGATAATAAGAATACCTTTCATCAACCAAATTCAGATTTCCCTCGAAAATATAATTATTTGGATGAAAGAAGTTGGTAGATTCAATCTCAGCTAGTTTCAGCTCTATATTGTATATATTCTTACGTTAGAGCGAGATTCTCAGGCGTTATTAAATTTTGTGAAAGTGTGTTCCCGACATTGAGCGCATTCCACAATCGTTCTGAACTTCAGTGGTGAAACTGTGCCAGCGTAATACTCGCTGAGCAATCGAGAGAGGCTCGAGAAACGCTGGAAGGAGATGTTATTTTTCCGAGTGTTTGAGGAAAGTGAAATGTGTTGTACGATGCAACATATTGTGCCGTTTTGATGACCCGATCATGAGTTATCGCCTCATAAAGTACTTGAAGTGGCATATAGCATAACGCGTCGACCCTGGAAGTACTTGAGCTGTCGTCACAGGAGTTATACACGCGCTATCCGTGATTGGGTCATCATGATGACTCTCTATTGTCCATTCTCTATTTTATGGTCAAGGTTTCATTTTCGAAGGCCCACGCTAACCCACAGCTAAAACAAAATTTCTGTCTTTTTTTTTATTTTCAGGTATCGCCACTTTTAACGTAATCATAAAAGCATTATACACCTCTGCAAAAAAAAAACTTGACGAAATGAGGACAGCGATTCAATGGAATTGTAGAATAATCAACTAGTTTATGTCACAGACTCTGGATGCAAATAAATACCAGTATTGACAGCAAAAGATAAAAACTTGTTTCTCCAACTAGAACATAAACTATGCATTCGAGTTCACCGTTAGAATTGCGCGTTTATCGGTTGCACTTTTCCGATGTATATTTCCACAGCCATAGTTTTTCGTTTTTCGTAAGTTCCACAAAATTCAAAGAGCTCGTGCCAAGCGGAATGTTTTCAAAACGAAAAATTTCTGTCGATTAATTTATTGGTTTGGAAGCCGTAGCGACATTCTGCGAAAATTGGCAATTTCGCAACACGATGTACAGCGACAATTGCTTGTATCCTTTTCATCAATGCTGTTCCTCTTCCAAAGCTTGGAGTGAAGCGGAAAGGCGTGGATGATAAATGGGCATGGAAGCAATAAGCCGAGAAAAGAGAATTTCTGAATTATTGGTTCAGACCATTTGGAGAAGGCAAATTGAGTCGCATAGCTAATCCCGTCATTCCTATTTCGGGCAGTCTTTCCGATCCATCAGAACTCAGTTTGTTTGGTCAGGTTGAAGAAATTAGGTACAATCTATCATTTTTTTCGAGTTTACTGCTGATTTCGATTATGACCTTCCTGAGAATTCTTCTAAGTTCAAGAGTCATAAGTGTCTTTTGCCATCTAACTCCAACATACTTCAATTGAAGATGTTGGCTCATTAGGAACAATAGGAAATTCAAGGCCAGTAGAGAAAACCCCACCGACATCTTTATAATTCTGATTATAACTGATAATAGCAAATTTATATTCAACATATTTTATGACACATAAATAAATGATTTCCATGCAATTGGCGTATTTTTAACAATAAAGATCCAGTTGACTACTGCACTTGATGCTATAAATAAAATATTCATAAATATAGTTTTTATGCTCTCCTGAAATCGAGAGCAAGGTCTCACTCCGGGGGTCGAATCTCAAGTTTATAATAATTGACTAAACTAAATTCATTCCTTCTTCCCAGAATGAAGATGAGCAAAAAGTTAACTTCTTTCTACATCTGCCAGTGACAAAGTACAGACCTTTTTTCAGTAATTCATTCCACTATCTAGTCATAAATTACACCCTTGTCTTATGGAGTTTTTCAAATTTCTCAGACTTTTTTTGATCCACGATTTAGTATTCATCTAAAAAAGAATCCTTCAACTTACCTTATCTTCTTTGATCTGCATATTTTAGTGCATCAATGTAGATACTAATTTTATTTACGATTTGGTATTATTAAAAAAAACCCTTCCACCTACCTTATTTCCTTCAACATACGCGCAAAAACATAAATCTTCCCTGTAACCAACTTCACACTATACTGTTTCTCTCCTAATAGCCAACATCAGCTGTCGTTTACTAGAGGGAGAGAGACGGTCTATTGTAAAGTTGCTTCAAGGGTAGAGTTTATTGTATCGGGTGTACATGTTTTAGTGCATTACAGTAGACACTAATTTTATCTACGGTTTGGTTCAACTGAAAGCCCTTCACGCTATCTTATTTTATTAAATATGCCACATTACAGCAGATAATATCGAACACTAATTTTATTTACGATTTGTACTTTATTAACCTTGCTCCTTAAGTAATTTTATTGCATATTCACTATGGGAATTTCAATAAAATTTATAGATCTGATTACGCAAACGAGTTGTACTGGGACAGGAAGTGTTAATGTGAACGTGCTCGTAAAACGTTGCCTCGTAGGAGTAGGACAATGGCAGTCCGTTTGTCAATATCTCTGATTCATTTCTGAAATTTTTTGACCCCTGAAAAAGTTCGCCATCCTGCTGGATAACTGTTTCTTCCTTACTCATATCAATTATCAAGATTCTCTTGTCTCAACAGAACTGTATTCTTTTTACATGAATGGAACCTATTGCTGACGAAAAAGCGTCAAACCTGGGATGCATCTCTCCTCTTTTTTTCTTCCTTCATATTTGCGCCGAGCGACCACCTGTGAAAGTCCCATTAAAAAACGATGCTTAATTCTCTTCTTTCATCTCTTGTTCGTTTGTTCAGTTTCTTCGAAAATGTAAATCAACGTCGCTTTTTGTTAGTTGACGAACGGGAATCATGCGGAAGATGTGCGAATCCACGAAAATGCGACGAAAGTCGAGTGACGGTCGATTCTCCACGGCCAAGAGGTGACGCCGGAAGAATTTGCAGCAAATCGCAGTGCGATGCACGAAATAAGCGCCGTGAAAATAGTGGCAACGTCGCATCATGCCGCCAGTCGGACTCCTTGTACTACCGCGAAGTCACCGACTTTTCGAGGCCACATGTTAACTCATTGCGATTACGACGCGATCTGTCGGCCGCGGGAAATACGAGCTCAAGGTCATTCCCTCACATCGACCGTGAACCCCAGATGGTAAGGCAGGGATTGCACTTACCGCTACTCTCACATCCCGTTCCTTACTTTGCTATCTATATTTGCCTCAAAACGAGTTCGCGATTACGGAAAATGGGATTTTACGACTTATTGCTCTTGATCTGGTTTTTAGGGGGTTTTACCATAAAGTCGAAATTAGCCTCCTCGTTCTTTGAAGCTTACATGATAGAGGAGGGTTCAAAAAAAAAAATTTTTTTTTTTCTTATCTTTTTTCTTTCTTTGTGGGGTCAATGACTCCGGAAAAGGGAGGTCTGGATTCAATGACCCGCTGAGATAGATTAACTGCGAAGTCAGACATTCTTTTTCACGCACTGCAGAAAAATTGCATCGTCCTTTTCATTCGGGCTAACACTCTTTATTTGGCGATGATAATTTTCAAGTTTTTGAAGGAGAATGAACTCTGTTTCCACTCTCTCTCTCTCTCTCTCTCTTTGTTTTTTTTTTGTTTTTTTTTTTGTTTTTTTTTTTTTTATCGTTAGTTTTTTTTTGGTCGTTTTTCCCTTTTTTGTTTTTTTTCGTTTTTTTTGGGGTTTTTTTGTTTTTTTTGTGGAAAATTACTTTTTTTTCCCTTTTCTCTTTTTTTCTTCTTTTTTTTTTTTTTTTTTTTTTTTTTTGTTTTTTTTTTTTGAACGGATAGTATTTTTTAGGTCGTTGCACCCTTGTATGCTTTGTTACGTTCATTGAGGTTCTTTGTAGTTTTTAATGTCAGGTTAAAATTGTATCTCAATTTCGATTTAAAGCTTATATAAACTTAAACCCATGTTTAACATATGGTTGAATTTTGAATTTTCTAGATTCGCACATTCAAAAATATAAATCTCTAATTTTTATTGCTGAACTTTTCGCAGCGAAATCTCTGCACTTTCACGACTTGTTACAAAGCCTTCGTCAGAAATATGAGAAAAATTTAATCGCCCTTTTTATTTGGTTTCACACTCTCTATTTGGCAACGATAAATTTTAAGTTTTGTGAGGAGAATGAACTCTGTTTCTTTTCTTTTTTTTTTAAACGGCTAGTATTTTTGAGGTCATTGCACCCATTTAGGCTTTGTTATGTTCATTTCAGATTCATTGTAGTTTTCAGTGTTAAGTTCAAATTGTATCTCAATTTTGATTTCAAATGTGTGCAACTTAAAACTCAGGGAATTCGGATTATCCTTAGAATAAGATTTTTAAAAAAATTGCATATTCGAAGTACTCGAATATTTCATAAAAATTTCATAGATTTAACTAGTATTCGAAATGTTCCAAAAATATCAGAATATTTTAATCGATTTCGTGAAGATTCTAATATTTTGAAGATTTTACAAAGATTTCGAAAATCTCAAAGTATAACAAAAAGATTAAGAAATGGAAAAATGTTTTGAGAGAATTCCAAATATTTCAAGAGAATATACAAAGATTTCAAATATTTCACAAAGATGATAAGATTTTAAGAGGTTTATCGAATATTTCAAAGATTTCAAAGAACTATAATATTCCAAAATAATGCAAAGATTTCGAGAAGATTCCAAGATTTGACAAATATTAAGAGAAAATTCAGAAAGGTTTCAAAAACTCTACAAGGTTTTTCAACAGATTTTAAGAGCATTCACAAACATTCAGAAGATTTCACAAAGATTTCAAAGATATCAATAATATTTCAAAATATTTCGTAGATATACCTGAAGGTTGAAGGTTTCCAACAAATTTCGAAGATTTTGCATATATTCAGAAAATTTGAGAATTTTCAGACTCCAAGAAAATCCACGAAGATTTAAAAAATATTATACGGACATTGAAAAGATCCGAAAAGACTTAGGAATATTCTGAGTGGATTTTCAAGAATAATTAAAAAGTTGCCCAAGGATATTCAAAATATTTAACAAAGATTTAAAAAGTATTTGATAAAAATTGCACTGGATTTCACATTCATTTCTCAATTTTTACAAAGATTCTGAAGATTTCGCAAATATTCCAAATTATCGCAAAAATGTTTTAATATCGTAATGATTCAATGTTTCCACAAAAATTTCGACGATTATACCAAAATTTCAGAGATTTCACAATTTTTAAGATTAAGAAAACCAAAGAAAAGCTGGAATTTTATATGCTGTGGAGAAATTCTTATTTGTATAATTGGTAATTTCATTGTCAATTTTTAGGACTTTGACATCACTTTTTTCTTCAAAGTGCGAAGCACCAGTATTAAAAAATGCAACATTCAACTCAAAATGTTTGTACGATAAGTTATCGTTAAATTTTGAAATTCAAAATACTGCTAGTCTCTTGAATTTTCAGTTCTTGATGGTTCGGAACCCACCCTAAGCCGCAGGTCCCCCTCACCACGAGTTAGTTGTAAGGTGTGTAAAGGAATATAGGAGAGGTTTTTAAAAACTCCTGAGCCCATAAAAGGGAGAGTCTATAAGAAAATACCGAATTTGTAGTTAAACATTTTTTACGGCGTTAAAAATTGGTTTAAAATATAAATTATAACTTCCTAATTTATGAACTTTTTGCATCGAAAATTTGCTTAAACTCTTGATTGGTGAATACAATTTTGCAAGTTTTAGTCGGAGAATGAACTCTGTCTTTTTTTTCTTTTTTTTTTTTTTTTTTTTTTAATTTGTTTTCTTTTTTCATTCTGAACGCATGGTATTTTTCAGGTCGTTGTACCCATTTATTCTTTGTTATGTTTATTATTCAGATTCTTTGTGGTTTTTGAGTACAAACTTGAAGTTTTATCTCAATTTTGATTTAATTTTAAATTTTTAACATTTGCAAGATTCTAGTTTGTAAATAGGTGCAACTTTGAACGTATACAATGTTAAGTTTTTTATTTCTGGACCTTACGTGTGGATGAAAATTTTCGAGATTTATTCGGAGAATGAACTCTCCTTTTTTTATCTTGCCGACTAGTATTTGTTAGGCCATTGCTCCCACTCATTCTTTGTTATGTTTATTATTGAGATTCTTCGATTTCTTCGACGTAAAATTTAAATTCTATCTGAATTCAAAAACATTGCTCGTAAGAATTTTCAAATTATCTTGTTGAGCTGTCACTGAGAAAATAGTTAATTTTATTTCAATTTAGAAATTTTGTATGCCGTTTCTCTGATTTCTTCCGATTTCTTTTTTTTTTATTAATTCAAAGTCTCATTCGGAAGAATAGAATTGGAGAAAAATTCCTTTTGTAATCCAGAAAAAATGATTTGTTAATAAACAGTGCATCTTGTTGAAGAATTGTTCTTCAACCAAATTCACTGGTCAAAATCAGAATTTCCTTTTTTATGACCAAAAATCTCTGGGTGTTCCAACTAAGCATTAAATTTTTTCCTGAAATCCCATGCTCAATTGACCGGAAAGAATAAACATAATATGAAGAGGAATGAGCGGGAATTTTAAATCATCTACCCAAAAAATAAGACTTTAGTTGATAGAAAGCTTTGTTAAACACGGAAAAAAATTCTCTTGTTGAATCCCGGAAATAAGTCACTGAGCAAACCGGAATACCTCGAGGATGATTAATGATATGAGAATTCAGAGCCCCTTATCAGCAATGTTTCTCTTTGCCTAAAAGGGCCAGTGTTCATGACATCGTCCCCGGAAAAGGAAAAGAATAAAGACCTTTTTTTAATTTCGAGAACATCATGATTCGAATTCTTTCAAAAGATCATTTATTACCCTTAATATTTTTTTAAACTTTAAAATTGTTCAAAAATATTATTTGATTATTATCATAGGATAATTGATTGTAATAATTGATTGAAAAATTAGTGTTTGCTCCCTTCAAATGTATTTTCTTTTGGTCGAATTTTCAAACAGGGAAGATCTAACACCAAAAAAAAATAATTAATTTCTAACCTAAAAAGATGACTGTTCAACCGGACAAGATGAATTTTGAAAAAAATTATTGATTTTTTAACGGAATAGTTGAATTTGGAAAAAAAATATTTGTATTTAAACATAAGATTTTTTATCTAAATAGTTGAAGTATTTAGCAAAAAATAAATAGATAAATTTTCAATAAAAAGGTGAATTTCCACTCTAAAAAGATTCATTTTTACCCAGTGGTCGAATTTTCAAATAAGAAATATTATACTCCAATCAAAAATAGTTATATTTCCAACAAAAAAAGATTACTTTCCTGTCATGAAAGCATAACAAAAATTCCAACAGAATAGCTTTTTTTCACTCTAAAGAGATTCATTTCTAACCAAATGATCGAATTTTAAACAATGAAGATTAACTTTGGAAAACAAGCACATTTTTGACAGAAAAACATCCATTCTAACCACAAAAGAATACTTTCTTATTATAGTAGATAAATTTCACCCTAAAAAGACAAAATTTGTACAAAATAGAAGATTTTTCAAGTTATGGTTTAGAAAATGGTTTTAGCGAATGGTTTAGAAAACAATTGACTTTCAAACTCCAAAAAAAATATTATTTTCCAGAAAAAGGCATTTTTAACCAAAAAATGGTGATCCTTTATCCAAAAAGATGAAAGATAAGTTCAGAATGTAAGATATATTTTTCTTATCGGTAACTTTCTGTGAGATGTCCGGGTACCAAACAGCAGCTTTCGTTCCCCCTTCAACTTGTAAATAAAAAAAAATATATGTACATATATTTTTTTCTTTTCTTTTACTCTGCCCTGATGCACAGTCTTATGTTTTTATTAGATTCCTGAATTTGTTTTCCTAATTAATAATTTTTTCTAATTTTTTCTAGATTCGGCACATCAAGCAACAAGAGAGTTCCAACAGTCATGCTGTTCAGCAGGGAGAAGTTTCCTCATCAAATCCCAGCCTTATTTCCAACGACAAAGTTGGCCCTATGTTACTTGAGGTGTGTAAAAAAATAATCTGCAAAGAAAAAACTGTAGTTCTAACCTTTGGCAGTCAGGGGGGCCACTTGCTGGTCAAATTGGGAATTAGCCTGGAATTTTGAGCACCGAAAAAAGGCCGTATTGGAAGCCGGATATTTTTTCGAAAGACATGAAGTTTTCAGATTTATTTTTATCGAAATCCGAAATTTATATTTTTGGTCCTGGTTAAAAATAATAAATAATAAAACGGAACTAATTTTTGTTAAATGTTTAACTTTTTTGGTTGAAAATTCTACTATATACGAGAAATTCCAAATATTTGAGTAGGAAGTTTTTTTTCGGTTGAAAGTCAATTTCTTTTGTTAGAAAACTCTACTATTATATTTTTGGTTTAAAAATTTGTTCTGTTTTGATGAAAATCCATCTTTTGTTATAGGAGTCATCTTTTTATTTGAAGTGCATCTCTTTTAGTAGGAAAATCTACTTTCTGGTTCGAAATATAATTATTTTGTAAAAAAAGACATCTTTTTTTGGTTGGAAATTAAACTGTTTGCTTGGGAATCCATCTTTTTGGATACCAAACCTGTCTTGCTAAATTAGTGATTCATTTTTTGGTAGAGAAGTATTTCTTTCAGGTTGAAAAACACCGTTAATTGTCGAAAAGCTTGTTATTTTGTTGACATTACAACTATTTTGTCGAAAATTTGAATGTTTTATTGAACATTCTTCATTTTTGTTGGGAAATTGGTCCTTTTTTATTGCGAATTCATTTTCTTGGGGAAAAGTCATCTTCTTTTGTTTGAAATTAAACTTTCATTGTTGGAAATTTCACTCTGTTCTTGGCAGAATACTTATTTTTTGATTGTTAAAAGTCAAGTCTTCTTGAATTATTTCTGTTTGAAAAGTTTGCCCCATATTTTTGTTACAAAATTTTGTTGCGAAAATCTGTCCTGGATTCAAAGTTCTGCTTGTGGTAGAAAATGTAATATTTTTTTGGTTTAAAATTGACCTCTCATGTCCATAAGTTCATTCTTTTCACTTAAAAAGTCTGCTACAATATTTTCTGTCTAGAATTTTTTGCCTGACTTGAATTCTACTGTTTGGTTCAAAATGTAACCATTATGTTAAAAAGTCATCTTTTTTGGTTGAAAGTTATTTCTCTTCGTTCAAAAAGTCTGCTATTATACTTTTGGTTAGAAAATTTTGAATAGGAAATCCGCCCTTCTGGATTAAAAATTCATCTTCTGGTAGAATAGTAATCTTTTTTGGTTCCAAATTCATCTCTATTGTTCAAAAGTTATTTCTTTTCCCTTAAAAAGTGTGCCACTGTACTTAATGTTTAAAATTTATTTATTTTTTGCTATAAATTCTCTTGTGTAGTTCAAGATTCAGCTAATATGTTGCAAAGTTAGCTTTTTTTTTTTTAATCTTTTTTCTTTTTTTTTTTGTTGAAAAGTCTGATATTACATTTTTGGTCACAAAATTTCGAATAGAAAATCCGTCCTTTTTATTCTCGAAAATTGAACTTTCTCGATCTCAAATTAAACTCTTCCCCAAAAGATTCGTCTTTTTTTGTATATCCAAATGCTTTTTTCGAAATGCAACTGTTTTTTGTTTAAGTTCAATCTATTTTGTCCTGCAATTCGATCACTGGTTGAAGGTTCATCTTCGTTGGTTGAAAATTAATCAATTTTTTTCGTTTAAAATTCAACTATGTGGTTTATAGTCTATTTTCCTTGGTTGGAAATGAACTTTTTCGTTTAAAACTCAGCTTTCCAGATTTTAAAGTCCAATTTATCTTCGAACATTTGACATTTCCTTTAGAAAGCTCATTTGTTTTTTTGAAAATTCATCTTTTATGGTTGAAAGTCAATTCTTTTTGAATGAAAAGGTTCCTATCGTACTTTTAGTTCAGAATCTATCTTTTCAGTTCAAAATTCTACTGTTTGATATTTAATTTAAAAGGTTCCTATCGTATTTTTAGTTCAAAATCTATCTTTTTTAGTCCAAAGTTCTACTGTTTGGTTGAAAATTCAATTATTTGGACTGAAAATTCATCTTTGGGTAGAAAAATATTTATTCTTAATCAACTGTTTCCTAAAAGATCCGTCTTTTTTCCCAAATTCTCAATAATTTTTTTGAAAATGCAACTGTTTGTCGATAAAGTCCAAACTATTTTGTTTCAAAATACGGTTGTTTGGTTGAATGTTTCTTCTGATGAATTTGTGTCGAAATATATTTTGACTTGAAATCTAAGGTGTGTAGTACCTACAATGATGTTTTTAAAAATAAATTATTCCTTTATTATCTCCCTCTTTTTAAATCGACCTATTTTCTCTATTTTGAGAGTATTTTAGGTTGTAAAGTCTGGAATGACATTTCAAATAAATAAAATTCTATATGTTATTTTGGAGTTTCAGAATTTCACAAATTTTTCAAAAATTATATGATTGAAAAACGGGAAAATAGCCTGGAATTTGTCTCAGCCATTTATTTCATTTTAATCAAAATGGAATAAAAATAATCAAAAATTAATATTTTTCATCCTTATTGGAAGAAACGAAATCGTGTTGTAACTATTTTGTGTGGCGTAAAAGCAGATAAATTTTCGAGTCTGGTAGATCATGAAATAAATTATTTATTTACAGGTAGTTGTTAAAAGGAGAGTATCACTCGTTTACTAAGAGATTTCCCTTAGAAAAGACAAGCTTTTTAGAAGTTGATATGCCCTAGGCGTTGGTAACCTGAATGTTAATTTTGTTTTCTTGTGTGCAAGTATAATGAAGTTCAAAGGAAGTGTTTATTAGAATCCAAAAGGAAGTGAAAACAGCCTAGCTAGTTTAAACCTAATGATAAGAGAGAGCTATCAGCATTTCACATCCATGTCACTGTGACACATACAATTATCATAAAGTCCTTTCACTTTTTTTTGGGGTCTTCAACTAAAATATCAATTCTCTTGTACTTAATTGAAACATTTAAAGAGATATACTTTTTTTCAAATATTCCAAAGCAGATTCTTTTTTAAATCAAATCAACAAATGAGTGAAATATTCAATCTAGAAAGGGAAAAGGAAATCAACCAGATCGTTCAAAAGAAAAAATTTTTGTTCAAGCTCATACTTGGAATGTAATTATTTTGTTAAAAATGCAACCATTTCCATAGATGAATACTCTTTTCGATTCAAATTCGACTGTTTTGTTGAAAAATCGTATTTTGGCGTTCAGCACTCAGTTTTTTCAGTAGAAAAATCAACTATTTAGTCAAAAATTAACTTTTATGTTGAAAATTAATATTAACGGCTTGAAAATTTAACTGTTTTATACGAAATTCATCTTCTTGGTTTGAGATCTTGACAATCGGAGACTGAAATATTTTCTTTTTTGACTGGAAAATAAAGCTTTCCGTTGATTTGACATCAAACTAAAATATTTTCTGGTGGGAAAATCAAATAATGAATTTTTTGTTGAAAATTTTTCTGATCACTTGAAAATGCATGTATTTGGTTGAAAATTCATCCTTTTTTCTTCAAAAAATGAATTCATCTGATTAAAAATTAATTTTCTGGATAAAAATTCAACTATTTTATCATATTATCTTTTTGCTTTATTTTTCTTCCATCTTTTGTTCGAAATCGAAAATATTTCTTCTTGATATTTCAGCTTTTAAATATTCATCTGAGATTTCTGGTTTTTTGTTGATTTTTAGAAGAACATTAATCTTTTCTGTAGAAAATGTTTTTTTTTTCTCATTGAATTATTTCTTGATTGAAACTTCAGCTATTACTCGTTTTTATAAATTCATCTTCTCTGTTAAAAAATTCATCCTGTTGGATAAAATATCAACTACTAGGTTGGAAGTTAATTTTTTTTGGTAATAATTAATCTTCTTTTTGTTGAAGATTCATCTCTGTTTGAACATTTAAATGTGTTCTGAAAAATCCTCATTTTTCCTCTATATATATATAAATTTTTTAACCGAAATTCCAGTTACTCTATTTTTGGTCCAAGATTTATATTTTTGGGTTAAAAATTTAACTGTTTGATTTCGAAATTATTCTTATTTGGATGGAAACTTAATTTTTTTGGTTCAAAATAAATGTAGTTGATAAATATCTTTTTGAGTGGAAAAATTTATCTTCTTGGTAAAATATTCATTTTTCTCCGTTTAAAATATGATATTGTTATTGAAAATTTGTCTTTTTACTGAGTGTGGCTGTTTTGGATTAGGTGAAAAATTAGTTTTTGATTGAAATTTCAGGTATCACATTTTTTATTAAAAATTCATTTCTAGTTGGAAGTTTAATAATGTTATTAAAAATTCGTCTTTCTTGGTAGATTTGTATTGGTCTTGATTAAAAAAGAAATTCTTCTCCGGTTAAAATTCCAGCTATTGCATTTTATAAAAAAAAATTCATTTTCCTTGTTGAATCCATCCTAAAAATCGACTATTTGAATGGAAGTTGAAGTCTTTTTTAACATGTTTTTTCTGTTATTTGTTGAAGATTTATCATTTTAGTTGGAATTATTTTTTGTTTGAAGATTGAACTTTTTTTCTTCAAGTCCTTCTTTGGTCAAAATATGAATTTTTAAACTGAAACATTAATTATTATATTTCTGGTTTGAAAATTTTTCTGTTTGGTTCAAAAATCTATCTTTTTTTTATGGAAACTTATTGTCTTATTTCAAAATGCATGTATTTTGTTTGTGAAAATTGATTCCTTTGGATAAAATGTCAACTGCTTGGTGAAATTTGAACCCTTTTGTCGAAAATAATTTTTTCTGGTTGAAGATTCATAATTTTTGTTTAGAATTTGCCTCTGTGTAAAAATCGGCCTTTTTTCAAAAGTAATTTTTTTTCTCGTTGAATAATAATTTCATCACTGAAAATTTGCTTATTCCATTTTTGATTGATAATTGGTCTTTTTTAAATGAAAATTTAATTTGCGGTTCCAAATTCAGGTATTTTGTAGAAAACTCGTCTTTCTTGGTTGATGATTAGAATTCTCGTTTAGAAATCCATCTTTTTAGATAAAAAGTGAGCTATTTAGTTGAAAATTCATGTATTTTATTAAAAACTTTTGTTCTTCGTACAAAATTATTCTTCAAGTTGAAAAATTAAGCTCCTTCAGAATGTCCTTTTGAGTCGAAAATTAGTGTCCATGTTTGAACAATTATTTTCTTTTTCAGTCACTTTTTCGAGGATGTAACGGTAACGGTAAAAATAACTAGTCCTTTAAAAAAAAAAAAAAAAACTCACCCATCACTGCTTGCTCTGTACAAATGTCTAAAAAAATGCTAGGCAACAATCGAGGCCAACAAATTATTTCAAATCTTGAACAAAAATTCATATAGGAATTTATTCCTATGTGTAAACCTAAGTATTGGTTTTTATTTTTTTCAGGCATTAGATGGATTTCTATTCGTTGTGAATACTGAAGGACGCGTGGAATACGTAACGGATAATATAACCGAGTATATAAATTACACTAAGGATGATGTACTTGGAAAGGATATTTATAATATAATTCACCATGGAGATCACAACACCTTCATGCCTAGTCTGTCGCCAATGACATTGGGTTAGTATTTTTTTTTTAATCAATTTTTTTCATTGATCTAACAAAAATTAGCCTTGAAATTGATTTAATTTGATATTCCAGATTTCTAGAGTAAACGTATCTTCAGAGAACAGGGTGGCGAATGAACCGGGGAAGACCAGGAAATGACCGGGAATTTACTTGACTCAACCTAGAATATTGAAAATTCTACTCAAAATATACGGGAAATGACCACTTTCTTTTTAGGAATCAGAAAGATATCTTATTATTTAATTCGAATAATTTAATGCTCCTTTAATCTGATTCTCAAAATATTTAAACGTATCTATGCATCATGAGAGGAAGAATTTTTTCTTTTTCCATTATAAGGAAAGCGTTTTGCGAATTTGTTGCTCTGTGAGATTTTTCTAGCTGATTCAAATTTAATAATCGAATTGATAATATCCCAAACCTTCAGAAAGAGTAATTATCTTCTTTTTTTTTAAAAAAATTTATTCATCACGTTTTATTTGCTTTCTCCTCATTTATCTGACTTAGGACGGGAAATTTCAGAAAATAATTATAGTTTATATTTTCGGGCGGGGAGTTTCAGTGAAGAAGTATAATTTCACTTAGAACAGGGAATTTTGTACGTGGAACGTCAATTTTCAAACTAATTATAATTCGGATTTAGAAGATAGGATTTTTGAAAAGTCGCTCCTCCAATCCAAAATTCGTCGCGATATTAAAGTATCCTCTTCTTAATTGTAAATAAATAAAGTACTTCAAGCAGTCTTTATAGTAGAAGTGGTATTCCGAAGAATACCACTATCTCTGAATAGTGATAGAAAGCTCGTTTACATTGTTTATTGCGAATCCATCCTTTTTGTGCTAAAAAATCTACTACTTGTTTGGAATTTAAACTTGTTTGTTGAAAATCAAATGTTCTTGTTAAAGTTGCGTTATTTCGATTCAAAATTCACGTCTGGTTGAAATTTTAACTACTTTGTTGAAAATCAATTCAAATTTTTTTGGTCGAAAATCCATCTTTTTGCTTAAAATACATCTATTCATTTGAACATTCATCATTACACCTGGAAATTTATCAGTTTGGTTGAAAATCGATTACTTCAACTGAAAATTTAACTGTTTCATTTTTATTGAAAAATTGATGTTTTCCAGTTCAAATTTCGACATTCCGGTGAAAATTCGTATTTTTGAAGAAAATGATCCTTTTCTTCGGAAGTTAATATTCTTCTTCAAAAATTCGAACATTTAGTCGAACATTCATCTCGTTGAAAACTCTTATGTTAGGTTAAAAATTAATTTTTCAAGCCAAAAATGTAACTATTCCATTTTTGGTTGAAAATTTTTATCATGGTTCAAATTTCAACCATTCTGTTGAAAAATTGTATTTTTTGGTTGAAAATCAATTTTTTGTCAAAAATTGAACTATTCTTGTTAAATGTTCATAATTTCAGTTAAAAATTCGTCTTTCTGGTTGAAAATTCAACTACTTCAGTTAAAAAGTTACAATTTCATTTGATTCTTCGTCATTTTGTGCATAAATGTAATAATTTGTTAGACCGTTTTTTTTTTTTTTTTTTTTTTGTTAAAGATAGTTTT
>WSXT02000006.1:483619-508724 GCA_011762715.2 Neuroterus valhalla
ATTGGAAATGTGACTACTTTGTTGAAAATCAATTGATCTGTTTTTAGTGAAGATTCAAGTATTCAGTTGAACATTGATTTTTTAATTTAAAAATAAAACTATTTCTTTCAGAATTTATTTCCGTTGTTGAAAAATTGCCTCTTTTGTGGAAAATTAATCTTTATAGTTTGAAATTCACCTTTTTCGCATAAAATACATTTATTCCCGGTAAAGATTCATCATTTTACTGAGAATCCATCAGATTGATTGAAAATTGTTTTCTTTAACTAGAAACGCAACTGTTTCATCCTTAATTGAAAATAATCTTTTCTAGTTCAAAATTCAACTATTTGAATGAATATTCGTCTTTACGTATTGATTAAATAGTTCGTGGAAAATTCACATATTTTGTTAAAAAATTTATTTTTGGTTCAAATTTCAACTATTCTAGCAGAGGGTTCATCATTTCAGGTAAAAACTCGTCTTCCTGGTTGATAATCCAACTGCTTCCGTTTAACATTTACAATTTTATTTGAAGATCCATCATTTTGCTCTTATGTTTGGTGTGAAATTGGGTTTTCAAGATTCACCTTCATCCTTGAAAATTCTTGGTTTGCAATTTAAACTGTTTATAATTCTGTTAGAAAATTCATCACTTTGGTTGAAAAATGAACTGTTTTGTTATAAATCCATTTTCTTTATCGCGAATTGATTTTTTCAATTGTAAGTTTAACTGTCCCAATTTTCGTAAAAAAATATTTTTTCTTCGGAAATTTGAGTTTTTTTTCAAAATTAATTCATTTTGCAATTCTTGATCTGTTTTCTTGAAGGAGGTTTAGAATGAATGTCGCGAATTGACTTTGAAATCGTCCTCCAAATCGCCACTCTGATTCCGACAAAAAAGATGACCTTTTAACTTTATAGTTGAATTTTTAATTAATGACGGAGAATCCACGATGAAAAATTAATCATGAACAAAACAGTTGGATTTTGAACAAAATGATCGAATCTTGAAACGAGAAAGATTAAACTTCAATCAGATAGTTGATTTCAGAATAAAACGAAACGAATTTTTCAGAAGACGGTTGAATTTTTAAAGTAGAAGGTTAAATTTCTAACAAAAAAGTGGATTCTCAGCAAAGAGGAATGACTTTTATGCCAAAAGATATGAATTTTCATTCCAAAAGGACAAAGTTTTTGTCCATACAGACGAATCTTGAACAAAACAGTAGAATTTCAAACAATATGGTCGAATTTTGAAACTGAAAAGATTAGAATTCAACCAAGTAGTTAATTTTCCAATAAAAAGGACGAATTTTTTGGATGACAGTTAAATGCCTTTTGATTTTCAACCAAGAAAGATGAGTTTTATGTCAAAAAATAGGAATTTTTATTCTAGTATGATAAATTTTGCATGCAAAAAAAAATCTTGAACAAAACAGTTAAAATCTCAACAAAATAATCGAATTCTAAAACAAGAAGGATCAAACTTTAACCAGATAGTTCAGTGCCGAATCAAAAGAGATGAATTTGGCAGAAAACACTCAAATCTTCATACCGAAAAGGGTGAATTTTAAACAAAAAAGTTGATCTTCAACCATGAAAGATGAATTCTATACCGAAGGATATTAATTTTCAATCCAAAAGGATAAATTTTCCATCCAATAAGATGAATGTTCAACAATAAAGCCAGTTGGATATCCGACCAAAGAAGATGAATTTTCAACCAAACGGTTGATTTTTCGATCCAAAAAATGCTGTTTCCGAAGACAGTGGAATTTTCAACCTGAAAATTGGGAGTTTTTGACGAAATAGTAGAATCATCAATTAAAGAGAGATAATTCATGAACAAAAAAATATAACAGTATTATTTGCAACGCAAAATAATAAACTTTGAACCAAAAATAGTTGAATTTCCTTCTCGGTTTCTTCTAATCCAGTCCGAATTCGAGCGGGAAAACGAGAAAAAGGGGAAGTTTCTTTAAATCGTGGGAAAAAAAGAATTCTCCAAAGAGAGGTAAATGAATGGAGAAGGAGAAGTTAGTCTTAAAGGACGGTGACATTTTTTCTTTGAGTTTTAGATGTCCAACCTAATTATTATGTCTCGATCACTATCGAACAACTATTAGAATAAAAGTTCTCGTTATTTCCAGCGACAACAGCGCCATCACCTTGTAACTTTTGGCTAGAACTTAAACAAAGAATATATGATCATCATCAAATAATTTCTTAGAAACAAATCAATATTCACCATCTTTTATCAACGTTTCCGATGATTATTTTGAGCTACCCAAAAGTTCGCTTGTCAGATGGCGCTCTCGAAAACTGATAAAATGAAAAAATTCTGAATTCCGAATACCGTAGCAACCCTCTAGATTTTGTGTGATTTTTACATTTTTTCTCATTCTTGATGTGTGTTGACTTGGGCACGTTCTATTCAATTTTAAAAACTGGTAGGTTTTAAAATTGAAATTGATTAAAAACTCCTCAGAATTTTACATTTTGAATATCTTCTACACTTAGCATTAAGTTATGAATTCCACTATATTATTATAAATGTAGCCTAAGAAAATAATCTTTTTGTGCTTTCGCGATAGCCGTAGAAGCAAATTAGGACTTGTGTGTTTGATGTTTCTCTAGTTGATATTAATGATGACTACATTTTGCGAATCATTTTTTTTCTTTTTTTTTTTCTTGATACTTGCAGTTTGCAGATTTTTGAAATCGATTCGTCGAGGAGTCAAGGAGAAAAGTTGTGTCTGTGATATCAGTGAATCGTTAGCGTAAGCGAATATATAAGATTGGAAGCAAGCAAGGAGGTAGACATTGTTCATGTTACAGGTGGGATCGGTTCACCGCGCCATTACGGTGGAGTAAATAAGGAGCAGGCTCTTTTATCACCTAGTCATCCCCACTCGGGTTGTCCCGCAACACCGACCCATAATCAGCATAACGTCACCAATACCCAACACTTCTCCAATCAGCAACACTCATCTATGATATATCACAACACCGCCAATACTATCAACACTGCTGACGTACAGAATCAAAATCAGTACTGTTACGATCGGACGTCCGTTCCACTCTATCAAATGGGGCCTGGGGATGCGCAGGACACTAGGCCTCTGCCTCCCAGTAATCCTGCTAGTCACCAAATGGGTGGTAAGTCATGTGACCTCTTCATGTCATGTGACCATCGCTATGTCATCATTCCCACACTCGTTCGTTGTCACTTAACATCGCTATTTCATCATTTCCATACTCTTTGTTACTCAAAAAGTGTCACCTTATCTCATCAGTCTTGGGTAGAGCAAAAAAAAATTTATTTCATTTTCAAAATCTAAGGGGGTCCACTAGTTGTAGGTTGGTACCTGGATCTCTCAGCAAAATGTTAACAATTGTCAAAGAAAACATCCACCGCGGGCAAAGAGGCGCTGCTGTATCAAAGTAAACATGGCTGCCTATGGGATTCGGCATGCGTATGATTAGCATTAGTCTTTACACGTTTATTCAAGTAAAGAATAATTTAAATGTGATAAAAATGTTGCTACTATCTCTAAAAACATAGCGTGAGTATGCTGTTGCAACATCGTCTTCCAGAAGCATGATCGAAGGTTAAAGAACGATAATTCGTGATAATAATTCTGTTTAATAATCACGTAATAACTGTATAAAAAACAAACCAAGAAATACATAATCATCAACGCTGAAATGCAGAGAGCGAACTAGTATTTGTTAATGAGTATCTTGAATCTTGAGTCGTTTTAACCATTCGGAACGTTTATCAACAACAATTCTTCCTCCAACAAGATTTTTCAATGTAACAGTACTACTGCCAAATTTTGGTACTTTATGGAAACTCAAATTGGTGTGGATATTTTTTTTGGAGTCACAATGGACAACACAGCGAGTATTGTTTTCCTTTCTATGGTTCCAGGAGAATTCCATTTTTAAGATTTTATATATTAACCTAATTAACTTCTTATGTACTTCTAACTGATTAATCTGACACAAAATTAATTATTATCGCGTTATTTGAGCGCAACACGCATGTAAACAATGCTACATGTATCCCATAGGCAGCCATGTTGGTTAGTTCGCCAGACGGCCATCAGGTCTCGCATTGCAACTTTAAGTTACCAATAATAATATACATCTTATGCTCGCGCATTGACGACATAGCTCAAAATCACGAAGAATAACGAATTTTTTATCTTTTTGAAACGAAATTAATTTGTTAGAAGAAGTTTCTCGGAATTCTAACTAACAAAACCTTGTAAATTGTTATTAAACTTGAAAATATTGAGAAAAGTCATGTTTTCTCGTTCTTTATGTTGAATCTTACAGCTGCAATTTTTCCTCGAAAGCTTCACAGCAAAAAAAAAAAAATTCCTATACATCGTAAATTTTTATTTTATTGAAATCAGTTGTATAAAAACGATAATTTTCGACTGTTTGAGACTGCATTCCGTTGACTTAAGAACCCAAAAAGATGAATTTTAAACAGAAAGGGTAATTTTCCAAACATCTATCCAAATAGTTAAACTTCGCAGCAAGAAAAAAATCAAGTAATTTCCAACGAAATAGTTGAACTTCAGACAAAAATAGTTAGAATTTCAAAAAAAAAAAAATTGCAATTTCAAAGGATTAATTTTTTCAAGTTTTCCAAAAAATAGTTGTAATTTCAACTACGGCAGATAAGTTTCATAAATCAACGCTTTCGTTAAAAAATTGGCCCTCAAGGTTGAAAATTGATCTTTCATGGTAGTAAAGTTACCTTTGTAGGGTGAAAATTAAAATATTTGGTTATCATCTATTTCGTTGAAAATTTAACTGTTTGGTTGCAAATTGAATTTCGTAGTTGAATTTTTTGTTTTTGATATTGAACTATTTGGTAGAAAATAAAGCTTTCTTTTTGGTAGAAAACAAAGCTTTTTTTTTATTGAGAACGATATTTCTAATCGAAAATTTATCTTTTCGGCTTCGAAAGTCAACAAAAAGCAGTCTCAAATTTACGTTGGCGCAAGTACTAACTTAGAGAACCGTTTCTACCAATTGAAAAATCGTTACCAATAGAAAAATGTAATTTCATCAAACGAAAACATAATTTTTCTCCTTTTTTTCATATTTAATGGCAATTTACGATGATTTCGTTTCAAAATAGCGAAAAAATATCTATTTTACTTTACTTTGAGCTTGATCGTCGTTGTGCGAAGACAAGATATATTCATTTATCTGTAACTTTTTATGAGAGATCCGTGTGCCAAAAAACAGCTTCTGTATTCCCTCAAACTTTGGAAAAAAAATTTTTCTCCGCCTTACTTATCACTGATCACTGATTTACGTATATTTCAGGCATGGAACTTCCATTTACAAATCGTACTGATCACTCGCATCTCTAAACCACCTAACCGATTAAAACGTTCGTCGTTATTACTGATTATTCATTCTTTTATTTGTTGGGAAACATTCACTCTGTAATCATATATCACCCTGTGTTATCGTCTCATCGATGTATTGCCTGTTATTCGTTTCAACTTGTTTTAATAACGTGCTAATAATCAATTGACAATAATATTTATTGTCGCTCTGCACTCAATCCTTGATAATATTTGTACCAGTTCGCATGATTGTCTCGCGTTTCTAACCTGGTTGTAAATTACCCCCTGAAAATCTCTAATCGAGAAATAATCACACTGAATCCATTGGGTTAAAGTTTCAGAAGTCTAGTATGACGAATTTTAATTTTCGTCAGACAATTGAAAATAAAAAAAATAAAATAACGAATAAAAATAAATCCCAGTAGACCATCAAAAATAAAAAATAAAGAAAAAATTGGTCTAAATAAATTTAAATGAATCCGAATAATTCTCCAATTTCTCCCGTCTTCCGCAAGTTAGAAGTTTTATTTAGTAAACTTTTTATTTGAATCCTTTTTACAATAGTTTCCAATGGCTGAAAAACAAAAATTTGATCGCCTAGACTTTGTTTGAAATGCACAGTAAATTTTGCTGGATACATTAAGGAGAAAACATGAGTTGCAAAATAGGAAAATAAAAATGAAAATGAATTTTCATCAGACGAGACGTTAGAAACTTCATCCCAATATTTAATTCTACAAACAGGGATCACAGTCCGTCCCGTTCTTTAACTATTTCCCCTTCTTTCCTTTAAATTCGAACAATCTCCTAAAATACCTAAAAATAGAGAGTTCTTCCCATTCTTTTCAATTTTTTTCCTTAAAAGATTTGATCTATTTTTTGAGAATCACTAACAGAAATTAAAGGCATCATGGAAAATTCTCTTAAAACAGGGTAAGTGAAGAGGTATTTAACAAAATTATGGGGGAAAATCGCTCTAAATAAAATTAATGTGCTTACTATAGCAGATTTAATCCTCAACAATTTGAATTCCTGATATTGTGAGGAAGAATATTACAAATAATTACAATAATTAGCACAAACCAAAAAATGTCTACAAAACAGTTGAATTTTTGAAAGAAAAATATGAATTTCTAACAAAACAGTTAATTTCAAAACGAATAGCTGAATTGTCCTAAAAAGATAATATTTCAACCAAAAAGAATTACTCTTCCACAAAACTGTTGAATATCGAAAAAAAATGCAAATAAATGATTAATTTTGAAGCCAAATTTTCCGATTAATTTTTTATGGCTTGCATACTCGAAAAACAATATCTAAAACAAAATAGCTAAAACAATTCTTTAAATGAAGAAATTACTGGATGACTTCTTAAAGAATAAGCGTTCCTAATAATAAAATAGGCGTTTTAATTTTGGACCGCTGTGATCCCTGTGACGGAAAAATTTGATCAAATTTTTGATAATATCAGTCCCCTGCGGCAAGGTTTCTCAAACATTTAGAGATTAAAATACTTCACGGAACAAGCAGTCTGAAATTTAACTCCGAACCAACATTTCCCGCCGACTCCGAAGGAACGCCATTTTCCCGCCAATTTGGAACGAAGACTTCTTTGAGCCGATTCGGAAGGATCACATCTTTCTACCTAGGCGTCGAAATTCAGTTCGAATTCAGAGCCAAATAATGTTGATGAAAAACTTGAGTTTAAAATTATTCTTATCAAATAATGTCAACTTCCATTCCTTGTAAATAATTAATAAAGGTTCTTCGAATTTGGAACAACCCCCGTTTGAAGAAAGAAAAAGATTAGCGAAATTCCCTGTTATTAATGTCTATCTTTCTCTCGTTCCTGTATATTTTTCATCGCCCCACATGTTTTCACAAATGTTTTATTCGCATCTCAATGGCATTTCATTCGTACATTATCATTTTGTGTCACTCATAAACTCTTTCTTTACTTCCGAATTTCTGATGTCGCTAAACAAATCCATCAGCTGGGGTTGTGTCTCTCATTCTTCTTCACGTAGTCATTTCTTCCTAACGAAAATCCGTCTCAGCGCTTTACTTTAATCGCCATAATTCACCCAGCCTATATTCTGCGCATCCTACACAATGTCTGTCTGGAGATTCTTGGGGAGGAGGAAAAATGAAACAAATGAAAAGTTTCATTCCGTCTGTAGCAACTTCGAGATGATTCTCTTTTGAAGAGCGTTCCTGGAAAGGAACGAGTTTCTTGCGAGGAATACATCAAGCCAGAGAAATTGTTGTTTTTCGACGCATTTCCTTGTTTTGCAGTATCGTCGACAAATGAAAACTACGTCAAACTACCAGAACTGCAATCGCACTTCGCGAAAATTTATTATTACGTGTTGCATGGCGCTTTATTCACAGTTTTCAGCACCACATGTGTCATAACCATGCCCACTGGATGCGCTGTCTATTTATCTGATATCCATAAGGCTACCTGAATATCTGTTTACAAAAGACTTCCGTTTAGCTGAAACCCCTCGGCGTGGGTGTTTCTAGATTTAACTTCTAATTGGTTGCTACCGTCAGTTGCCATGTCTACTTGAGAGTAGTGGGGGTAGAGGGGGCCGCTCAAGTTCCGCTAAACGAGCGTGGAAGCGTTCAGGTAAATGGAAGTTCTGCTAAACGAGAGTTCAGCTAAACGGAAGTCTTCTGTATTTGTGACAATAACAATTTATAGGCTTTTAATACATTGAAACTTTCTTTTGTCTTTCTTTTGTCTTTCTTTTGTTTATTTTGGAGTTCAAAGGGTGGCTAAAGGGCTGAGAAATTGGAAAATTTAATAAATTTCTTATAATTTTTTCGCAATCCCATGAAAGTTATCAAAGTAAAATCAGTATAGAAAAAAAAATTAAATATAAAAAGAATTGATGCATAATATAAATACAATACCAACAAATTATTTATTCAATCAAGGTAGGATTCGAAATTATTCGAAGTGAGGGATTTAATGGAATTCAATGAAATTCTAAGATATTTCAACTTGAAGGATTTTAGTGAATATCTAAGGATTCCAAGCTGCTTTGAGTATTTCTATGCTTAAATGGTTCTTTTTTAAAAAGATTATTGAATAAGTTCAATTTAACTTACATCCAGAAGATTCAAGAGATTTCAACAATGTTCAGAGATATAGAGGATCTGAGAACTTCAAAGGATTTCAAGTCATTTCAAAAGATTCCGAAGAAATTCAAGAAATTAAACAATTTTTAATGAATATCAAGAAATTGTGTAAGATTTACTAACATTCCAAGGGGTTCCTAGAGAACTTTGTTTGAATATGTTGAACGATATTTAATTTTGGAGCATTCCTAGTAAATGCAAGGATTTTAAGGATTGATTGAATTTCAAGGAATTCGAAATTTTCAAGATTTCAAGACGCAAAATTTTAAGGATGTTGTTGAGTCTTCAACTTGACAACAATGTAAACGGATTTTCGAAGGGAGTTCAATAAATAAGTTGAATTAATTTCGACAATCTTTGAATATTTGAAAGCATTAGAAGGGATTAAAACGAATTGCTATGTAACTTGAGGGAGTAAATTAAGATCTTCCTTCAAGGGAGTTCCACGATTTCAAGAGATATAAAGGAATTGGAAAAAAATTCGAATGTTTTTTAAGATTTTGATTTTTTTCTGAAGACTCCAAAAAATTTCGAAATTCAAGGGATAAAAATATTTAATTTCATTCTATTGAATCTTCAAGTATTCTGAGGGATTCAAGGGTCTTTTTCGGAATTTCTAGAGTACTTGAGGGAATACATTTTTTTCCTATTTCGAAAGATTTCTACGAATTTCAACAATTTTGGAGAATTTGAAGAAATTTTAAGGAATGCAAAGAATTTGGAAAATTTGTAGTTATTTTGAATGATTTCAGAGAATTTCAGAAATTGAAAAAATTTCGAGGTATGAAAAAAAATTTTGTACAATTTTCGGAATTACAAGAAATTTTAAGAGAATTTCACAAGATTTGAGGGATTTTATAGGACCTTAAAGTATTGCGCAGATTTTAAGAGATTTTACCATTTTTAAGGGATTTATAAGTATCTCGAGAATTTAAAAGATCTCAAAAAAATACAAAAAAAAAGGTTGAAAGATTTCAAGAGATTTCTATGAACTTGAACAGTGAATTTTATTTATGCTCTGCAAATTTTATTCGAGTAAAATCCCTATTTTTGTACCCCCAGCTGTACTTTCATATGAGATTGTGAGACGTCTAAAATAAATCTTCTCTTTGTAGTTTCTCAACTTTTGAGTTGAATCCCTTTTATATTATAAAATTGTATATTTTATAGTTTCCAGTCACATACATATGCAATTTTTTGAAATCTCATGATATCTTGCAATCCTGCATTCTAGTGTACACCAAGAATCTTAGTAATTTATCCCTCGAGTATAATGAATCATTTCAATTTTTATACATAAATTCCAATTCGATAGTGCAATCCTAGATTTGATGATTACACTTATCTGCTAACAAAATTCCAAAGTAAGAAATTTGAGAGGAATAGTATATAAAAAGCTAATTTCTACTTTAGAAAACAAAATTCTATTCAAATTCTTGATTTTTAGTTTTTTACAATTCTGAATGTTTCTAATTCAAAATTTTCCAATTTTCAATTGTTACAGCTCCCCATTAATATTAATGATTAATTGTTGAGTTGATATTGTTAAGTTATTCAATAATTTCAAAATTTATCTCTAAAGTTAGAATGGTAAATTTGAAATGCCTCTAGTCTAAAATTTAGGGAAATTGGACAAGTCTTCCGAATTGGTTAATAATAGATACCTATTTATCCAACATTCGGAAAAAAACCGTTATTATTTTACAATATTTAAGTGACCATCTTGAATTTTACATTGGGAGAATGTCTTGAAACCGCTACGACTCTTTGTAATTTCTTTTTTGAAGCAAATTAAAAAAGAAGAAAACTTCGAATCCACTGCATTCGGCAAGATGTCCTTTCACTGTTTCTCTGAAAATGTGTAAAATATGTAGCAATTATCTAGAAATCAATGGGTGGTGATTACACAGGTCTGAAAATAATGCGATTGTCTTTGTTGTTGGAAAACGAGAGGTTTTTTCCGGAGTAATTTTTTCCGTAGAATTCAAATCCGAGCTCAAAATATGTTTAACACGTCAGGATTTTGAGATGTTTGAGGTTATATACTCGGAAAATGGGGGTTTTCGCTACATTTTAGGTTATGTAATGGGCGCGCGAAATTGTTTTAGTCTTGTTCCAAATCGTCTTCACTTATTACTACTCTTCCTCTTTGAAATAAGCTATTAAACAGTCACCAGCGAGTTTTTTCAACAAAGATACAGCCATTTTTAGTTTCGACATTCATCTAAACAACCTTCTGAGCATTCACTTTGACTCTTTGGAGCATACCATTTTGCACTCCTAAATTTCTCTTAGAAATTTGTACCTGAAGGACTTGAAGGTCTCTAAATAAGAATTTACAGTTAGCAAATTGACATCTTTATTATCAAGATGAGTGCAAAATGGTATGCTCCAAAGAGTCAAAGTGAATGCTCATACGGATGTTCAGATGAATGTCGCTGGTGAGTATTCAATAGCTTATTTTGAAGGGGAAGAGTAATAATAACTGATGACGATTCGAAACAAGATCAAAACAATTTCGCGCGCCCAGTACATAACCTCAGAAGTAGCAAAAACCCCCATTTTTCGAGTATATAACCTCAAATATCTCAAAATCCTGACGTGTTAAACATATTCTGAGCTCAGATTCGGATTTTAAGGAAAAAATTGCTTCGGAAAAATCTTTTCTGCAACAAAACGTTGCAGGCCTGTGTTAATTGTTTAATAATACAGAAGTAAGGGGTTTCTGAGCACGTGAGCTAAAATAAATAAAAAATCTGTGCTTATTTAATAACGGCAGAATTGAAAATACAAGTTTCTCTGGGTTTCTAACAATAAAAATATCATCTCATTTTAGAAAACTTGTTTACGTGGCATTGAGAAAAGAGCCAATTGTGTATATTTGTAGTTTGAAAAGGAGTCAAAAACTCAGTGCAACACTATCAGATAATTGCAGCTTCGTCATTCACCCACTTCATCATCATTCGTTTTTCTCGCATATGTGATATTAACTGCAATGTAACCAGCAATTCCTCAGTGTCATCAGTGTCTGAATATCATCATCGCTTATTCATATAAAACCATGTTTTTTAGGGCAGATCCAAAAATATATGTACATTTTTTTTCAGATTCGGATAGGGCCCAAAAGTTGTAGTTTAGTACCGGAATTCTCAACAGAAAGTTAACAGATAAAAAATTTATGTTTACGCATTGACGATATAACTAAAAATAACAGATGATTGCGATTTTTTTGTTGTTCTCTAACGAAATAACAAACAATAACAAAAAATTCGCTATTTTTCGTAATTTTGAGTTCTATCATCGATACGCGAACATAAGATACATATTTTATTATCTGTAACTTTCTGTGACAGACCCGGGTACCGAACAACAGTTTTTGTACCCTCTCTAACTTGAAAAAAAAATTTTCGCTCCGCCCCAATGTTCAGTCTTACAATTAAGTATATCCATGAAATATTTCTTATCCATTCGTAGAAAATTGCAGGCCATTGGACAGAAGATGGATTTTATGCGATATTTCTCGCACGTATTTGAAATTGTAGACTTTCGTAGAATTATCGTAGAATTTTATTCACTGTTTATAAAAACTTTTACAATTTATGTAGAGCTTTCACAGTTTTTAGAAACGTAGAATAATTTGCACATGCAATCTGTTCCTCGTTCAATGAAATCTGTAGATGTGTTTTTGAATTTCTGTTACTTTCTATCTGCATATAGTATCTATATTTTGAATTAGTCTAGAGTATTTTCTTATCGAAACTTCCGTAGAGGAATATATTTAATAATCTTTATAGAAAAAAATATTCATGGATCGTGTAAATAAACACGAGTAATACGAGTAATGTCATCTTTACTGAGGGTGAGATTTACGAGATTTTGAATAAATTTTCAATTTTTGGAAATGGTGTTTTCAGGAAACGCCAGCAGTACTGGTGGTATGACCTCGGAATTTGTTCGGCAAGAGCTGAGAGCGATTGTCGGAGCCAGGACGCAGCAACAGCAACAGAGGGTACCTAATAATCTACAAAATAACTTGACTGGTCAAGTTTCTCAGGATGATCTCGATGCTCTCGGACTTACGTTCGAGATGTCTACCGCAGGTTGGTTCAATTAACTTTTTTTTTTATTTGATGACTTTTTAATATTATTCTGAACTCTGCAAGATAAGTTTATTCAAAATGTTGTACTTGGAAAAATGGGGAGGAATGACGCTCTTGAGGAGAATATTGTATCTTTTGAGACATCTTATTAATTCGTAGCAACTCTGGTATAAAAGTTATTCTAGTATGGAAGATGAATATATAGGGTTGCTACAGGTCAAGGCATTCCATGAAAAATTCAGGGAAAAGCACGGAATTTAAAACTGGCCAGAAGAATTCAGAGACTGTCCACGATAACCTGAAAAAATTAAGAAGTTTGCTGAAAACTACAGTCGGCATCCACAGGGTGGCGACTTGACCGGGAAACCGGGAAAGACCGGGAATTTAAATTTTAAACCGGGAATTTCCTTGACTCAACCTAGACTACTAAAAATTCTACTGAAAAAAATACGAGAAATGATGGCTTTCTTTTTATGAATCAAAAAGAAAACTTATCATTTGATTTGAAGAATATAAATTTCCTTTTATATGATTCTCAAAATATTTGAATATATCTATACTGCTAAGAGGAAGAACTTTTATTTTTTTCGATTATAAAAAAAACTTTATGCAAATTTGTTGCTCCGTGAGATTTTTTAAGCCAACTCAAATTTGATAATCGAATTGATGATAGCCCAAACATACAAAAAGAATTATTATCTAAATTTAAAAAAAAAAAAAGTATTTATCAAATATTTCTGATTTATGATCGAAAACTTTTTTGCATTGTCCATTGCAAATTCGTCCTTTTTTAGTTAAAAAATCAGCTACTTGTTTGAAATTCAAACTGGTTTGTTGAAAATCAGTTTTTCTTTTGCTTAAAGTTGCATTATTTCGATTCAAAATTCAGCTCTGGTTGAAATTGTAATAATTTTGTTAAAAATTAATTAATCTTTTTTTGGTAAAAATTGAAGTATTAAGTTGAACAATGATTTTGAATTTGAATATTAAACTATTTCTTCGAGAATTTATACATCTATTCCCGCTGAAGAATCGTCATTATACCTGAAGATTGATCAGTTTGGTTGAAAATCAATTTTTCCAACTGGAAATTTAACTGTTTCATTTTTGGTGGAAAATTGATCTTTTCTGGTAAAACATTTCACAATTCGGTGAAAATTTGGCTTTTGAAATTAGAAATGCAAATATATCTTTGAAACTTCACATATTTGGTTAAAAGATCGATTTTTGGAAGTTTTCTTTCTTTGGAAATTAATGTTCTTCTGCAAAAATTCTTCTTTACGATTAAAAAATCAAGTTATGCAGTTAAAATTTTTTCATCTTAGTCGAACATTCATCTAGTTGGAAACTCTCATGTTTGGTTTAAACATAATTTTTTAAGCCAAAACTGCCATTACTCTATTTTGGTTTGAAAATTTTTGTTTTTCTAGTTCAAATTTCAACCATTTTGTTGAAAAATTGTATTTTTTGCTTGAAAATTGATTCTTCGTCAAAAAATTCAGTTAAAAACTCGTCTTTCGGGTTTAAAATTCAACTACTTCAGTTAAACATTCACAATGTCATTTGATTCTTCATCATTTTGTGTGAAAATATGATGATTTGTTTGAAAGTTAGTTTTTTTGTAATAAATAATTTTTCAAACTGAAAATTCAACTTATTCCAATTGAAAATCCTTTAGTTTCAGTGATAAATTTATTTTTCTAGGTAAACATCCATTTTTTTCAATTCGAAATTTTAGTATTTTATTATTAATGCTCTAGTATTAATATCAATATCCAATATCAATATTAGTATTAATTTATCTGTTTATAAACTCAACTTCTTCAGTTGAAGATTCTTTGTTTTAGTATAACAATTTTATGCTTGGTTTGAAATTGGTTTATCAAACCAAAAATGTTACTGTTCCATTTAAAAATTCATCTTCTTGGTTGAAAAATAAACTATTTTTTTGGAAATCTGTTTTTCTTGTTATCGTAAATTGATTTTTTTTAATTTTAGTTTTAACTGTTCCAACTTGTCATGAATAAAAATAAATGTTTGTGTTTCACGACAAATGCAGATTTTTTCTTATTTCTCTAGAATAATATATCAATTACCCTGGTCGAAAAAAAACATCTTTCATTCTTAATTTTAAATATCTTACTTCTAGTTGACCCAAAAAATAGAAAAACTTGACCGTGAAGAACCAGGAACTTAAAATCGTCCGCCGAATCGCCACCCTGATTCATGAAATTGTGTATGTCTGTTGTCACTATTAATGATTAGAGATGAATTTAAAGACCATTTTTTTTG
The DNA here is from genome assembly GCA_011762715.2 of Neuroterus valhalla. NCBI lineage: Eukaryota > Metazoa > Arthropoda > Insecta > Hymenoptera > Cynipidae > Neuroterus > Neuroterus valhalla. The sequence continues at coordinate 498,519 of WSXT02000006.1, forward strand.
TTGAATTAAGATGTTTTAATGCTTTAGAAGAAATCACATTTCGTCTACTTTTTCCTCTTTTTTTCCCTTAGAATACCTAAAATCGAGATTTCCAAAATTTTTCTTCCTTTTTCCAGGGATTCATTTTCCGAGGGTCAGAAACATAAATTAGAGGCATTAGAAAACAGTGCACTTTGAGAAAAATTCTTTTCGATGATACCAGAGAGAAACTGGTAATAATAAAAAGAATAAAAATGATTGGTTACCGATACATAAGAACATTCAACAGGATATGATACATGAATTTTCAATCGAATCTCGAATTCTTCACACAAAAAAAAAAACATTTTTACAAGGAAAGATGCATTTTCTAACAAAAAAGTTAAATTTGCCACTAAAAGGTAAATCTGCAACCAAAAAAAAGGATTTTTCACAAATTAGTTCAACTTTCAACCAAGTAGTTGAACTTTTAACAAACTTGTTGAATCTTCAACAAAAAACAATCAAAAGAAATTATTTTTTAACCGTACAGTTGTTTTTGGAATCAATAAAGATATATTTTCAAGCCATAAAAACAATTTTCAAAACGAGAAGATTTTTTATTCGAGATAGAAACAAAAATGCTGATGTAACCATTGAATTTTCCAACCCTGTAGTCAAATTTTCATCCAAAGAAGGTTCATTCTGAACGAAAAATGTAGCTGCGTTGATATTTGAAACAGAAAAGGTTTAAATTCTCGACCAAAAAGATAAATCTACAAGAAAAAAAACAAATTTTAACAAATTTTCAAGAATTTTTAATCTAATAGTCAAATTGTCATCCGAGTAATTGAATTTTAAATACAAAAAAAAAAACAATTTGTTAATGGAAATACAAAAGTCGATATTTCAACTAATAGAAATTTTGATTTTGGATGAGAATAGTTTAATGTAACAAAACAAAAAATTATTTTCTGACCAAACTGTTGAATTTTCAACACGGAAATAATTGTTAACTGAATGGTAGAGTTTAAGACAAAGATATTAGAAATTTTCACACAAAAAGACAAATTTTCTAACGGAACCGATGAATTATTAACGAAGTCGTTGAATTTTAATCTAAACAATAAAATTTTCTAGCAAATATTTTAAATTTTGGAACCAAAAAGGATACATTCTAAACCTTACCTGCATTTTTAACTATTAAAGATGAATTAAACCACAAAGAAAAATTTTCACAAGAGAGTTGAATTTTCCACTAAAACGATAAATTATTAAGCAAAATAGAACTTTCAGTGATGTGATTAGATTCTCAAAGAAAAAGTTAATATTTAATATTTTTTCAGTCAGGTAGTTAGATTTTCAATCCTTAACCAAAAGATTAATTTTTATCGCGTATTGAATTTTCAACGTAAAATGATAAATTCCTGATAAAATATGTAATAGTTCATATTTCAGCCGGAAAAATTAATTCTAAATTAAAAACAGTTGAACTCAACAAATAAAAGGAGAATCTTTAACCTCAAAGTTGTATCATTGACTTAAAAGATTAATTTTCTAGAAAAAAATTAATGAAAATATTAAATTAAATTCCTCTTATATCCCTTTTCCACATAAAATTTATGACGGCCTGGTAAAATGGGAAATTTGTCAAGGGGAAGTCAGGGAAATAGTTAATTACGAAATTGGGATTTTGTAGCAACCCTGATATATAATTTTTATCTGTTTTAGAATCCATAATAATGATTTATTCGCGGGTAAAGTCCTGAATAATTCGACCTATGTGTTTTAAGTAATGTTCGGTGAAGAGGAAGATCGGTTGTATTTAGGATATTTGCATGAAAGGTGTTAACATTTGAAAACTCTTTTCATTCAGGGATTTTTTGTTATGGAAAAAGGGATGAGCGGAAAGAGAAAAGGTCTATGAACATTCACTTGTTGACATTTTACAGGAAAGTATCAGTTATGGACTTGAGAGAATAGGGATTGGACTGAATGGTGTTATAATAATTTTGTAATGGATAAACTATACATACAGTCAATCTTAAAATCTAACCAACCTTCATAATAATCTGTAAAATCGACATAAATGGACCTATTGTTAATTGCTACGAATTTGGAAGGATCACTTTTGCAAACAAGTTCTTCCCTAAATAATTTAAATTTCAATAAAACCCAACCAAACTGATTTCTCTCAAAATTAAAGATAAAACACAAAAATCCTTATTGCTTTTGTTGGGTTAACAATTTCAACCTTCACAATTTTTGTCTAAAGCTCATTCAGATTTCTTCTGTGAAAATCTTAGAAATCAACACTACGTCTATTTTTGTAGATTTTATTATCCATTGTAAAAATGCTTCATCTTGATAAAGAAATTCGTGATTCTTTATGTACTGTAAAGTAATGGTATAAACTATTTTTTATTATTATCTATTTTTATTATTTTTTTTACTATTTTTATTATTTATTCATTATCGGAGATTATTTAGGAAATTGAAGTTTATTCAGGATTTGAAATTTATTCAAATTCAAGGATTTTTTATCCAGCTAAAATAAAATTGAAAAATTTGTTCTACAATTTAGTACCGGGACAATTAGATAAAATTACATTATCAATAAATAAAATCTGGAGTACATTAAGCATAGTTTTATGTTGTACTTTGTTTAGGATTCGAGTTGAAATCTTTGTAGAATAATTTGAAAAAATCATAAAATAACTCATCTTTTGAATGAGTCATCTTTGTATTTTAAAGAAAGTTCTTTGAATTCAAGGTTTTTCTAAAGTTTTCGAAAAGAGAAAAAATAATAAGGAAGGATTTGTAATATGTACAAAGTACAATCAATCCATTGGTATTTGTTCAAGCAGAGTTGCGCACCATTATTTAAATTATTTCATTCGAATGCTATCATTGAAATTAAAATTCAATTCTTTCATTTAATTGGATTGAATCTTCTTCATATAGTCATACATATAATTTAGCGGAAATCTTTTGTAATTGGAAACAATTACACAAACTAAACTCAACTGAACTATTTATTATTATTTTTATTGAAAATTGAAAAACCGAGAAGAGGGTAGAGGAGAAATCAAAGATTTTTCTCGATAGTTCTTATTAAATAGAATAAAATTGTAAGTTAACCTAGTTTTCTTCAATTTTTGATGTTTCGTAGAGCACGAAAGTTTTTTTCACCAGGGGCATTGAGTTAATTCTTTTGGTTCTTTAATATTTAGTTAATGGCAGGTTTCTGAGTATCCATAATGTAAAACATGTTTTATTGCACATAAAATGGAAAGGAGTACAACCATTCTAACACACACACAGTGATTTCACAATATTGATAAGAGTGTTCGCGTTTAAAGGCGATAATAATGATAATAATAAAAAAATGACAGGGACCACAGTCCGTCCCCTTTTTCTTCCTTTGATTCGATTTAATGCATTAAAAAACAAGATGCTTTGAAAGATATTCTTCTTTAATATACCGATTCTAAATATTTCCTGAATAATGTATTTGCTGATTTTGTTAAACCAGGGCCCAGCATGTTCCAAATGTAGAAACTTTTAACAATGAAGTTAAACAGGCAAATTTTCAACAAAATAGTTGTATTCCGAACACAAAAATATTAATGCAAAGGGAGAATGAATACATTTTGTTTTCTCTCAATCATTTTCAAATAATAACAAATTTCTAGTTGTGAAAGAAAGGAAAGGATTATTTTTTTCGTAAAAAAACGAAGAACCTGAAACAAAATGTATACATTTTACACCAAATTTTAAACAATGGAGTTCAATTTTTAACAAAACAGTTGCATCTGCCAAAAAAAAATCCAACTCCAAATTGAATCTAGAGATTAATTTTAAATAGAAGAGTTTAATTAATAACCAAGAGAGATTTTTGGGTCGAGGAAAATAATGTTTTTCAAATTTATGAATTCGCAATCAAGCAATTGAATTTTTTAAGAAAAAATACGAATCCTGAATAAAAAATGTTATAGTTGATATTTAAACCAAAAACACTTGAAAAATTCAACATTCTGGCAGAATTTCAAGATGAGCAGATGAATTTTCAACGAAATAGGTTTATTTTCAAATAAAACATTAATGTCCAATCAAATAATTTCAAATAAAAAATATTTTTATTTCAAAATAAAAATAGTTTAATTCAACCAAACACATTCTTAACAAACACATTTGATTTCTACCAAGAGAGATGAATTATCTGACCAGCAAAAAATAATTTTTAACTAGAAAAGATTTTGTATTCAGGAGGGCGAAAAAGAAAGAACCAAATCCTTCATTTTCCAATCCGAGAAGAATTTTTCACGATATTGTTTCTACTTTTAAAAACAAGTGAATTTTAAACAGTAAAGTTGTAAACTTGTTCTAGATTTTCAGATCTTCTATGAAATCTATACCATTTTCCTATGGATAACACGAGCATGACCTTAAATTCTTCGAAAAATTTGTATTATCTTTGATTCCAAAAGTCTAAATGATAATCTGAAGAATCTTGTCATTTTTCAATTTGAAGATGCCGATCCCGAACGAAAAACACTAACATAACATATCAAATTGATATTTCAGATTGTGAATCTTCTTTTAAACCTATTTTTTTTCACATAACCGATTACTTATGAAAAATGAGAACATAACCTAAAATTGTATTGAAAATTGTTTTGAAGTTTTTTATCTTCTGTGAAATTCATGGATATTTTATTGAAAGTACTAGTTTACAGTATGAAACGCTAAAACTCAAAAATTGGGCAAAATTGTTCAAAATTTTGATATTCACAATTGAAAAAATAGATAAAGATAATAATTTTTGACAAGAAACTCTAATATGACATAATAAGAAATTTTTGGGATTTGTACATCCTTTTTTAAAGCTAATAATTGTTGTTCAAAAGAGAAGCAAATTTAGATAAAAATGTTAACATAACCTCAAATTATTTAAGAAGTCTTATTCCTTCTTGAAACCTATATCGACATTCCTGACGGAAACCGCTAACTTAGAAATCCTCTATAAAATTTATTAATTACCATAAACTAGTCATTTTGATAAACTTGGTGATCGAAAGATTCTTAATTCTTATTGTAACATTATCAAAAAATCAGGAATCATCTTTGAAACCTAATTATTTTCCAAAATGGAAAATTTGATTTCCACCGATGAACGCCCACACAATCTGAAATTGTTTAAGCTTGTAACTTTGATTATTTAAAACATAAATGTTCAGAAGTTATAAATCTCTAAAATCTAATGATTCTCCTTTAAAAATGCTAATTTCCGTTGGAAAAACTCGATACAAAATCAAAAAACGTAACTTGTCGACAAATTTCGAATCTCTCGAATGTGTAAAACACTAAAATAATTTGACAATTGTTGAAAATTGAGAATTTTGATGATGATTTTTGTTCCAGAATGTTAATTTTTTGTGGAAAAAAGTAGCGAAACCTAAAATTCTTAGAAATTGTAAATCCTTTCCGAAAAACACTTGTAATATTCTGAATAGTTTATTAGATGATTCGAAACTTTCAATCAAAGCAAGTTTCACGATAATTGCATTCCGTCAGTTTTATAGGATAGGAAATTAAAATAATAACTGAAACCCTTCGGAACCAGAATAAAAAAATTAGGAATACAGCAACCAAATTTGGCCAAACGCCCTCAAATGTCTCTACTTGATTTCCAAATAACCCATTTTTTTCCTCTTCTTTTTTCTTATATTATTTTTTGAAATTTCAATAGAGACGTTTGATGGTGTTTGTCTGAATTCGGTTGTTGGATTTATTTTATTTTTCGATTTCCCCACTTTCTGTAAAAAATCCTCTTCTCATAATACGTGCAACGAAAATACGACTTTCGCCGCTTCTTGAGCGATGCGAATATGGCGGATTACTGCCGAGATTTCTTTTCGTCACTAGTGGCGAATAGAAATCAGCTGGAGCGGCGAAAGTAAATCAGCCGTGCAAGCAGAAGAAACTTGAGTTTCTCTGTATTGGAATCACTGAGTCGCGCGAGTAATAGACGTCAATAATGCCAGCCCATTAACGTAATTATATATGTGATTGTCACATGTTGTCAACCGTAGCCTTAAAACTCCAATTTTTCTCATTTCGCTATCACTCAAGAGTCGTCGAAAGCTGAGTTTGCGATGCATTTTTCATGAAAAATATCGTACATGGCGAACAGCGAATGGCGGAGATCACTGACTCGTGTGGTGCTGCCCTCGCTTCGCTCGGGCTAGCGACTCCACACTTGTCAGTAATCTCAGCCATTTGCCATGTAATATACTATTCTTCGCCTAAAATTGAATTATTGTTCTGCTGTGATCCCCGGATAAGGGTGGATACGATAAAATTGATAAAGCGTTAGCATGCGTGCATTTTTTAAGAAAAAAGCAACAGTTTTTTTGAAAGACTATGGTAACACGTATTGTTACAATGTCCCAACCAGGTGAGCCTGTGGGTAGCGATGGCCCTGCAAAGAGCTGGGCCATTGGGAGTGCCGGAAGCGCCCCCTCGTCCTCCAGGGTAAGACCCTTCCGACAATTACTTTACGTATTTTTTGATTTTGTATGCTCTGTCTTCCCTCTTTGCTTGGCTTTAGAACTCATTGTGCACGACATGTTAATTATTTCTTCAGATACTGAGCGTAAAACTTGTAGAGGGTAGTTTACTCATTATTCTGCATGCTTGAGTTTTAAATAGTACTTAAGAGATATTTTTCACTCTATTTTATTTTTCTTTATTCAATTTTTTTATTTCTCTCTTCTGGTTCGACTTTGACTGAAAGTTTCGGTAGAAAATTTTTATTGATTCGAACGTTTTTGCAATTCGTTGTACGATTTATTTCGAACCAAGCTTTACACTCAGTGTTTTTTCCAGGATTCAATAAAGCCGATCTTCTTCACGTAACAGCTTCAAAAAATACTAATTTCATCCGCGACACAAGCTACAATAATTTTTTTACGAACTAAAGTCAAGATTATAAATTCAATCTTGAGGGAAGAAATTTTTTTCTGATATCAGCGTGTAATCTTGTGGTTCATTTTATCAAGTCTTTTCACTTTAAGCTAGAGGCAGATGGCGCCAGTCTACATCAATCCAGTTATGGCTGCTGCACTTACTGACGCCAAATTCATAGTTGTGTTGGCGTGTTCGTGAGCATGTGTGTGTGATCAACAAAACCGAGAACATAACCTCTGAAGTCAACGTTCGTCAGACACAGTTGTCGTTGTTTTTTCTATAGTTCAAGTGCGGTGAACATAATGAAATGCAGTGTAATTTCTTGCAAGAGCAAGGTGAAATTAGAATTCCCTTCGGAAGAAGCCATGAAAAAAAGAGGCTATAAGCTATTGGAGGATCTTCATTTGCACCTCATACACGTGATGGTTTATGCATAGCACACTTCAATCTTTCATTTTGTTTATCGCACTTGAACTATAAAAACAACAACGACAACTGTGCCTGACGAACGTTGACTTTAAAGGTTATGTTCTCGGTTGTGTTGATCACACAGACAGGCTTACGAACACGCCAACACAACTATGGATTTGACGGTGTGTGAGTGCAGCAGCCCCTACAGGACTGGCATAGCTTGGCGCCATCTGCCTCTAGCTTGAAGTGAAAGAACCTCATAGTCAGGAAGGAGTATACATTCGTATTAGCAGTGATGGTTTAGTTACTTTTGAGAAGGAACGATTATGGTTCCCGTTACATTACGGAAAAAGTAAGTCGTCGTGATCGTCACCGATTACAAATGAACGGCTGGATCCCACAACAGCCTCTACGCTCTTTCCGTAGGCACGGAAAAATCTTCGCGCATCGCGGTATCCCCTCCCTTGCCTACTAGCCCGAGCGTAGAGGCTGTTGTGGAATCCAGCCGTTTAAATGTAACTTTTTCTCTGTTACATTAAAAAGAAAAAAAAAGTAACTGTCTATAAATTGTTAGTTACTTTTGTATTCCACGAATCTATAGTTACATTTTCAGTAATTAAAGTGCATTCTCAATAAAAAAATTAAATCACTAAATCAGGAATTTTCAATATAGGAGTTCAACTTTTAAACGATTTGTTCAATTTGCATCTGAAAATGTAAATTTCCGAACGACAAAAATGATTTTCTAATGAAAAGACGAGTTTTCAACAAATGGTTGAATTCTCAACCAAAGGGTGAATTTTCAACCGAAAAGAGTAATTTTCAACCAAGGAGATTAATTTTATACTGAAAAGATGATGAAAAAAAACATGAATTTTCAACTGTGAAAGAGAAAATCCCAACCGAATTGTCGAATCTTCAACTGATCAATATGAATTTCAAACCAAAAGCAGAACTGTTTTATTTTCAGAATGAATCAATGTTTGACAAAGAATAAGATGAAAGATTATAATTTTAATTTGAAAGCAATATAATAAATATTAATGATTTTTGTCAAATAGTAATATGTCAAACTAACCGGACAAATTTTTGAACAAACAGTTGCATTTTGAAGCCAAAAAGACGAAAATTCCAGAAAAAACAGGTGAATCTCCAACAAAAAGTTAATTTCCAACAAAAAGGATGGAATCAAGAAAAAAATAACAAACTTTCGCCAAAATACATGAATTTCCAAATAGAAAAGAGAAATTCCTCGCCAAGAAGTTGAATCTCCAACTAAAAAATATAAATTCTAAACCAAAAATAGAATTGTTCATTTTAAACTAATAAAAATAATGTTAGGCCCCGAAAAACTGCTTTTAACACAATAGGTAAATTTTCAACGAAAGACATGAATTTTCAGGTAAAATGATGGACCTTTTACCAAAAGAATGAATTATTAACGAAGTAGTTGAACGTTCATTTATGAAAGATTTTGAGTTAAATAAAAAACAGTTGAATCCAATCAAGAATCGAAATTTCAACAAAGCAATTGGATTTTCAATAAAGAAGATAATTTCCGTCAGAAAATGAACAATATTTTCTTCCAAATAGTTGAATTTTAAACCCAAGAGGATGGATTTTCAATTAAATTGTTGAAATTTCAACCCAAACGGAGTATTTTTAATGTACAAGAATGATTCACTGCCAAAAAAATACCGAGAAATTCTCAACCAAAAAATAAATGAATTTGAAAAAAAATTACATTTCTAATCATTTTTTTCTAAATCCTCAACAAAATACGTAAATGAATTGTTATTAAATTAGCTGAATTCTCAATTATAGGATATTCCAAGTTTTAATCTAGAATAGTTGAATTTAACAAAAACAACGAATCTTCAACAATGATAATGGAACAGAAAGGATGTTAAATTTTTCAACCGAAAAGGATTACTTTTTCATTAAATTGTTGAATTTTTAGCCCATAAGATGAATTACCAATCAAACTTTTTTTCAGCCAGAGAAACAGCAGTTGAATTTTCAGTAAGAAAAATTATTTCAACAAAAAAAGAAAAAATAGTTTTTATAGGAATTTTCATCCAAACTTTGTACCAAAGAAAGGCGAATTTTCAACAAAATACATGCATTTTTAACTATCAATGAATAGTTCTCAATTGGAGAACCTAATTTTGTATCGAATTTTTTCTTTTAAAAAAGTTTTTCTCTCAGTAAGAATAATTATTTTCAACCTAAAAACAAGTTTTTAAGAAAGTATAAACATTTTCATCCAAATTCTCTATATGTAAGAGACGAATTCCCAACCAAAAATGAATAATTAGTTTTTTAATTAAGAAACCTAATTTCCAACCAAAAAAAGATGACCAATTCGTTACTCATTATACAAAAGTAACTTTGTTACCGAAGAAAGTTGCATAAAAAAACTAGTAATAAAAACTAGTTACTTCCCATCTCTGCGAGTTGATTAGTTGTTTATAATTGTAATAACAAGATGTTGTGAACGGTAGTGTCGTTTGAAAAAAGTCGTTTTTCGAGAAACTCAAAGTGCATTCAGAATTATGGGGAAAGCTAGATTTCTTTAGGCTCACTTTCAGTTTGACTTTCTGATTTTAGGTAAACGTGCACCCATCTTTCGCTAGAATAGTGCATTTCGATACGTTTGAGAGGTGATTATTCAACGAATGCGATGTTTTTTGCACGAGCAAAGCAAGTGGCAAAAATCTCATAAGCTGAAAATCACCTACCACGCACGTACCGAACAGTATTCTATATCACGAGAGCCGAAAAAATCATGTCAAAGTCGTGATTTTGAGGTTAGAGTGGTATGAACATTTTGTCTTGAGTACCTTGAGTAGGACTAGCAGTATT
>WSXT02000006.1:511082-523115 GCA_011762715.2 Neuroterus valhalla
TTCAGCTTAACGTAAGTCTTCTGTATATGGATCTTTTATTGCTGCATAGTGTTCAGAGGAAGATTATAGTTTTAAATACTAATTTTGAAAGACCTTCTTTTAAAAAAACTTATTTCGTTCCAAAATAACAAAAAAATCGCTATTTTCTGTTATTTCGAGCTTTACCATGAATGCGCGAGCATAAGATATTTTATCTTATCTGTAACTTACTCTGAGAGATCCAAGTACCAAACAAGAGATTTTGTACGCCCTCCAACTTTGAAATGAAAAAGAAAATTTGGTTCGCTTTATTGTTCAGTTTGGAGCATCTCTCGAAATCCTCAAAAAAAGAATGAAGGAAATGACATTGAATTATTGAATTAAGTGTTTTTTGGTTCTGATTTCAGACTATTATCGAAGAAGTGGCCCAAGGTGATCCAAAAGCCTCACTGTTGCAGAAACTTTTATCCGAGTGACTGCTGGCTAGCATATTGCGATGGAAGAAAATATATGTAAAATATATTTAAGTATCGACAGGATATATACATAAACACCTACATACATAAACACTATACGTAACGGATACTGCTGATATCCCCAAGTACAATGCGAACAATTACGCGAACTATGAATACGATAAGAGAATTCTTAATTGGAGAATCTTTTTTCTGATAAAATGTGTCTTTTCGAAGACATCATCCTGAAGTAACGTTTTCAGGAGCAGTATTTCTCGAGAAATATTCTTTTCAGGTGAAGAGGCGTTCACATTCGAGCAAATTTATTCAAGGTGTACAAAATGCTTATAGTAGATGCAGTAGTTATTCTTGAAACTCGACTGGAAGCACGAAAGCTTTGTCAAAGGATGTGTTATGGAAAGGATTGGATTTTAAGTTTACAGGGCATGATATGAAAGATATAATGCATTTTTGTTGGCGTTGTATTTGGTACCACTAAAAGAAACTACGTAGGTACCTCAAGTAAGTTAAAAAATTATACCACTGGCTGTTGAACATAGAACTATTAATAGGGTTAATTATTGTACACAGAAAAAAATAGAGCACTATCATGTTTTCTCTTAATTTAACATCTTTTTGACTATTATATTATGAATAATATATTTGTGATTGTAAGACGAATCTGCAACCAAAATGTGACAAAGAATACTTGTTGTTGTTAATATGATTATAATAACGATTATTACCATTATTTTATTGACATCATCATTATCATTATTACCAATATTATTGTTACAACTACAACATTATTATAATAGTAAGGTTTATTATTTTATTATTATTATATTATATTAATTATTATCTTAATATTCATATTGTGAAACACTTGGCGTATGCATATTTCTATTCGACAGTAAGGGTACCTTTGAGTAGGGTGGTCTAAAAAATTACCAGCGACACAATTCTTAGGGAGCAAAATGACAGCGCCGCCTCTTCGTCATTTTTCAGCTTTTCAGGATCCCTTCTCGATAAAAGCTTTACTTTTCCTTAAGTCGGTTAACTTTTTCTGCGTGTGGATGTATTTTGGTGGCACTAAATAAGAGTTATTTTCATTCATTTTGTTACTCTAATGCTGACTTAAAATGATGAATTTTCAAAAAGAAACATTATTCTGAGTTCCAGCGTGTAATTTTGATGGAGAATAGTATATTTCGATATGTGTTTGAGAGGTGATTATTCAGAAAATAAGACGGTTTTTGCACGATCATAGCGAGTGACAAAAGTCTGATTCGCTAGAAATCACCATTCACACACGTATCGAACAGTATTTATACCATAATAGCCGAAAAATCATGTCAAAGTTGAGATTTTGAGGTTAGAGTGGTATAAATCTAATTTCCCATTCTAATACAGGGATTTTCCCTCAAAAATGATACTTTTTACTTTGGAACAGGAAGTTTAAGTAGAGAATTTTCTGAAATAGACATAATTCTGAGTCCGGACGCGGAATTATAGCAAAGAAATAAAATTTGAAGTTTCGAAAAGGGAATTTTTGTTCAGGATTTTCTAAAAGAATTTTCCTAGTTGAGACGTGCAATTTTAGTAGAGAAATGTGAATTTGAATTCAGTACAGAGATTTCCTGAAAACAGTTATAATTTGTACTTTGGTAAAGATAATTTTATCAAAGAATTTTCTGAAAAAACTAGAATTTTGTGGTTAAACTGGGAATCCCCATAGAGAAATATAATTTTAATTTTAGGTTGACTTTAGAACAAAAAATTGTCTTATAAATTATAATTTGAATTGGAACAGGCAATTTTGGAAATGGACAGAAAATTGATGTTCAAGATAATAAATCTTATTTTAAACCTATTTTTTTAGATGATTGCCTATGAAAAATGAGAACGTAATCTAAAATTATTTTATCTTTTATGAAATCTACTGATGTAAAACACAAACGTGAACTAAAATTGTTCGAAAATTATGAATTTTCTTAAAAATTTTATTTGAATATAAATTATAATTCTATTTGACTTAGAATAAGACATTGTTGAAATGGAATGCGAGTTTTTTTTGGAAGGATTTAAATTCTGATTTAGAAAAAGCGAATTGAAAAAATTCCTGTTCCAAGTCAGACTTCGTTCTAATTTGAAATTCGGGGCCGAGCATTTTTTTAATATTCAAGTATTTAATATCTAAAAATTTCAATAAGAGTTGTAATTTTTCTATTTTAAACACAGCAAATAATCTGAATTTCGACGATTGTAGATAGATAGACGTTATTTTGCAGCCTATTGGCCTTGAAAAATTGATCATCTAAACCAGTGAAGTCGTTGAATTGAATTTGCTTTTTTCTGTGTGATTTAAAGTTTAAAATATTTGTAAATAATGAGAACGACATGTAACAGGAAATCCGCGAAAAACATTTTTGTTTTGACTTATAGGAAGGAAATTTACAAAAACAATATCTGTGGTTAATCAGAATCGTTATTCTTTTGACCAAAAATGATCTGATGCTCAAACTCAGTATTAAATTTCTACTAAAATTTCCTGTTCTAAATCTGGAATCTTTAAAATCCTCTGAAATGTTTAAAAATCTCTTGAAATATTTAAGAATCGTTTAAAATATTTTGAAGTTTTTGGAATGACCAAGAAAAATCAATTCATCGGGAAGAAATTTGAAAATGACAGAAACTGAAGAATCATCTGTCTGGTAGACACCTTGAGATTCTTTTTCGAAATACCCTGTTCCAAATCAAGAGTCTCTTAAAATCTTCAAAAATAGTTTGAAATGATTTAAATTCAAAGCCTTCCAAAATTCCTCATGAGAAAATTATTCTTCATGAGAATCTTTCTTATCTTTCAAAACGTTGAGAAATCTTGAAAATTCGTTTTAAATCATTGAATGAGTTTAAAATCATGCGTCGGACAGACTTTCCATTTACGAGAGAAGTAGTTTTTTTGTAGATATGCCGCCCATCGTTCTCCTTTTTATATCATTCTCTTATTCCTTTTATTTTATTTTCTTACTTTGATTGTCTCGGATTTCAGAGCCGGCGCTCGAAAAAATGTTGCCTCGGAACACGAGGAATCCCGATGTGAAGTATTTTTTGGACAACCCTGCCCAACAAAATGTATATATTCGTGTATGGAAGAAAAAGAAATCGACCTTCTATTTTGCATAGCTCGGTAATTCTCTTCTTCAGATCTAAGATGCACACTAAATTACTTCTAAACGACATCCGTTGTTACACGAATGAGAAAACTTTTAATAATAGAGATATAAACATTATAATATATACGTGTACGTGTACAAAGGTATCAAAAGCATCTGTGTACACATGAACAGACAATTTTCTCTTTTCAAATATTACCGGCTTCGACCCAAGGTCGGACGAAAATGCACGTCTGAGTTGATTTCCGTTTTTAAGAACCTTAGACTTGTTTTCAAAGTTTGCATTTTGTTAACGCGCAGTTCGGTTTAGTTTGTTAAGATGGAATGTAAGGCAGATTTCGCTCGAGACTTAATATATATATTCTTTTTATTTTTTTAATTTTCTTTATTGTATTATCTATGATACTGTAAGACGAGATTTTTATTTTCTTTTTTAATGCAGCCAGTTTGTTGATTTGATCACAGACAAGTTTTATTTGAGATATTCCAACGAGTCATTGACAGAGTTACAAAGTATCTACTAAATTGCGATTCTCGAACTTTATTATTCTTATTAATATTATTATTATTATTATTATTAAGGTTCTTCGACCTGTTTTGTTAAATTTGTGAAGTGCAAATTTTTTATTACGAATTCAATTCGATTCTTGTAAGTCAATTTATTCAGGATGTTAACTTCCTTCCTCAAATGCTATTTTGAGTTTCAGTATGGGGAAAAAACAGTAGTTACTAGATAGGTAGACTTAATAAAAGTATTCATCGCCTTAATTATACGAATTTGAAATTAAGTTTCTAGTGGGAAACTCTTGAACACGTAATTATAGAGCCTGCAATTTGAAAGTTCTTCAGCTCTGATTGATGCTTTGAACTTAAGAGTAGAGTTTGTGAAGCTTTCAAAAAGAGATGAAACTTAGAATATTGTGGAGTAGGGCGGACCGGAAAAATATTTTATGCCATTTTCAAATTCAAAAGGGCTCCAAAAGTTTTAGTTTGGTACCTTGATTTATCTAAACAAAGTTACAGATGAAATATATTCATGTTTGCGCATTGTAGATACAGCTCGAAATAACAAATAATAGCGAATTTACAGTTATTTTTGAAAGAAATCAGTTTTTTTTTTTACAAAAGAAGAGGTTTGTTGGAATGAGTGGAAAAAAATTATGTAAAAGCTGGACAGCAATCAACAAAACATTGTACATTTTTAATTGTGATTCAATTAAAATAAATTATAAAAAATGCTAGTTTGAACTCTGAACGAAAAAGGTGATTTTCAAACAAGAAAGATGAATTTCAAATCCAAAAAGTTGACTTTGGAACAAAAATGATCATTATCAACCAAGGAATATTAAACTAATCAAGAACAGATGAATTTTCAATAAGAAAAAAAATTAATTTTTAATGAATAAAGATTACTTTCCTACTATACAAGATCAATTGTCAATTTAGAAAGACCAAATTTCAATAGAATAGTAGATTTTCCAAGCCAAAAAATTTGAATGTTTTAGAAAATAGAGCGATAAATTTTTAATCAAAAGAGATTACCCTTTACCCGAAAAAATGGATTTCGTATAAAGAAGATGAGGTTCAGCCCAGAAAAATGAATTTTCTACCAAGCAGTTGCATTTGCAACCAAATTTTTTAACTTTCGAGAAAAGACAGTTGAATTTCTAACAAAATAGTTGAATTTTTAGCTAGAAAAGATAAGTTTCATACCATAATAGATCATTTTTTTAATCTAAAAAGACTAATTATCAACCTAAAAACGTGACAAGTCCACTGTTTTCTGAATCATTTGACTTTTTAGCTTCAAAAATCAACTCTTGCTGAAAATTTGTCTTTTAGGGTTGAAAATTAATCTTTTATGGTGATAAACTTATCTTGTTAGGGTGAAAATTCAACTATTTGTTTAGAGATTCAACTATTTCTGCAAAATATTTATATTGAATATCTTTGCATTTGATTTTTTTATCTCAAATTTGAACTTTTCAGTAGAAAATTAATCTTTTTTGTTTGAAAATGACCTTTCTAATTGAAGAAAATTCTTCTTTTTGTTTTAAAAGTTTATCCATCACAGTAAGATGAATCTTTATTGGTTAAATTTTTTTTTCTGTTTGGGTATTAATATTTCTTGGTGTGAAATTAACTTCGTCGTTGAAAATTAAGCTTTGTCATTCCAAAAATTAGGTCACTCAGAAATTCTTATCTTCTTGGTTCGAAGACCAAGTGTTTGGTTTAAAATTTAACTATTTAGTTGCAGCTTTTTCCTTTTAATTTGGAAGATATACCATTTTTGTTGAAATTGAACCATCTTCTTCAAAAGTTGACTATTTGTTGAAAATATCATTTCAATTCTTCGATAATTCAACTCTCTTGTTGAAGTATGCTTCGTTCTTTTGGCTTGGATCTTTTGTGATATAAAAACTCGTCTTGCTTTGGATGAAAATAATTTCTCTGATAAAAAATTAATGTATTTGGGTTGAAAGTTCATCTTCGAGCATTATGGTTGAAAATTATATTTTTTGTTAAAATTCATCTTCTCGGATTTTCCAGACTAATTTCAAAAGACCTTAGCATCAATGAGAAAATTCATTTTTTTCCAAAATAACAAAAAATTCGCTATTCTCCGTTCTTATCGTCGATGCGCAAAACTAAGATATATTTTCTTAATCTGTAACTTTCTGTGAGGGATCTGGGTACCAAACAACAGCTTTTTTACCCTCTCTAACTTGGCAGAAAAATTTTTTTTTGCTCCGACCTATTGTGGAGGAAGGAAGCTGCGAAAAAAATTCGAGCGAACACGTAAAGGGGTAGTTTTGATTCTATCTGTGATTTTCAATGCGATAGAGAGAGCACCGAAGATCACGTTAATGTTTTCACGTTACGTTTAAAATAATGTAAATATAGTTTTTTTACCGCTCAGCTGCATTTTCCTCCGCTTGAAACAATGAAGAGGCTCCTTAGGAGATGTGCGTGTACATACAAACATATGTACATTTGCATACATGTATACGTATAATTGTGTTTGTATGCGCATGAGTGTGTGTGTCTGCGCGTGTATATATAGTGTGAGTTATGTCATAAAGATAGATGATATGTGCTTTCTAATGATGAATAATAATTTTATAAAGTGAACGTTCATTCTTTTTTCTCATCATATTTGTGCATTCGACGATATATACTCGACGTTCATCGGGCCGAAAAATGATTCCTAGTTGTCAGAAGTGATTTATTGGTCGTGCATCGATTTGCGTTGATCGCTGTTAATATATATATATGAAAATATATACATATATTTTTTAGCTGGGCGATCGAATAAAAGTGTAATAAAATGTGAAAAACGTTTATATGCAATCTCATGGTCTTATTGATTGACCTTACAACTTGATTCTCCGATGCATTTATTTCTCCATCGGAAATCTGTACTCGTCTTTATATTATCATTCTGGTGAGCTACTGGACTTTTCTCGAGTATAATTTGAGTTACTTTAATTTAGGGGTGTCCAACGCAAGGCTGGCGCGCTTCTCCTTTCTTCCCCTTATCCGAGCGCTTCTTCGAGAATTCTCCCCTCGTTTCCCCTTTTCACATCGCGCTCACCGCATGAACGCATTCCAGGTGGTAAGATAGGGGATTGACGAGTGACAGTTTTTTACACCGTTTCTCACGCGTTGAACACCTCTGCAGTTTAATTTCTTCATCGCATGCGGCACATCCAGGATTTTTATTTGTAAAAATGTTCACAATGTTGCAACGTTTGGTAACGTTCCGTGACCCTCATCAGACTATTCATGGTTTCAAGTAAACATCTTGTCTTATTCATCTATTGGCAGGAGAGATTGAGGAGAATATCTTTTATCAATTTTTATACTTCTCAAAAAATTGTTTTATTATCCCCGGACGTAAAAAAGCTTGGACTTTAACACCTCTCCATATGCTTGGTACAAAGTTTCTTTGCCCTGCGCGTTCGTAGTATATGTTTTTCTTGGGATTACCCCTCTTCGTGTAGCAGCTGATTTTAAAATCGAAAGTAATCACAAAATACTGTTCCGAAATGACCAATTTTATTGTTTCAGTTCGTATTTCTTCGTCAGTATTAATTAAAAAAAAATGCAATTTAACTTTCTATAGAAGATATTTCTCTAAAATAATAAATTATCAAAAGTTGAGAATATTATATATTTCTGTATATAAAGTTGGTGAGTAAAAATCGTCGATTTGGTTAAATCCTTCTCTTATGTCTTAGAATTTTTCCTTAAATTTCCAAGGGTTACAAAAGTTGTGGTGTGATACTCTGATGGCTCACAGGAAGTTACAGATGAAGAAAAATATGTCTGATGTTTGCGCATCGGCGATGAAGCTGAGATTAATAAAAAATGGAGAATTTTTGAAGTTATTTTTGAAAAAAATCAATTTTGTAATATAAAAAGGTAAATTTAAATTAGTATATTCAACTATAATTATCCTCCGAAAACTATGCGGCAAGGAAAGACCCATGTACGTCTCGCATTGTTGTTGGACTTGAAAGAAAGCAGACAAATTATGTTTTCGCTTGATTAAATGAAAAATTTATTTATTGTTAACGATTTTTCAATTGATGGAAGCAGTTCTTCGAATTAGAATTGCACCAACTAATATCTTCCAAAAGCTATACAACAATAAACAATTTTGGTACATCGTTAATTTTTATCAAATTTAAATGAATGATATAAAATCATGATTTTTCAAATATTTAAGACTGCTTTTCGATGATTTTAGAACCCGAGAAGACGATTTTTCGTCAGAAAATATCATTTTCAATCAAGATAAATTTTCTACCAGTATAGATAAACTTTATCCCAAAAAGATGGATAAAAAGTTGAGAAGATCATTTGAAAATCACATGAAAAGGAGTGGAAAGTCGCCACTGGCTCCAGAGAGGTCAGAACACTCATGAGCCTAATTCTGAATGCTAAGCAAGCGGAGGAAATACGTAAGCTCAGCAGAAACGAGGTCAAGGTCCTAACAGAAATATTAATAGGGCACGGGAACCTCAGCTATCACAGGCATAAAATAGGGTTCGCAGTAAGCCTACTTTATCGCCTGTGTAGTAAGAATGATGAGACAGCTATCCATATACTTTGTCAATGCCCCGGGATTGCGGGAAAGCGTCTGCCACTCATGGGAAGTAACTGCATCAATGAGTCAGACATATCGGTCAACAGTGTGACTGCGATCCTCGTCTTATGGAGAGGGCTCTAGTTTCACGCTTGAGCCTTCAATCCACACGCAGACCGCGCATTTTACGAAAAAGTTGATTTTGATGTTAGAGTCTGATTCCAACCGTTCCAACGTCCTTAAGTGTTAGAGATAACATAAGTTGTCCAAACTTCACTACCGTTGGAAATAACTTTGATAGTGTTCAGCAAGATTTTGCGTCGGCGCGGCTCTCGACACATTCTCTTGCTGATCTTCTCGTCTTCTTTCATCCTCAACCTTTATCTCCTCGGGTTTCACAAGTAAAAATCAATCTCGATGAGAACTAAGAGTATCCAAATTGTGATGAGTTTGTCATTGAACGCAGCCTGCATATTTCGCTCCAGGGAAATTATGGTAACAGTCCGGGAATGTGCAATGTTAATCAGGTTAGACAGCAGCAACAAACGAACACTTAACAACAAATCCAGCAGCAAAAGAGGTCAGCAGCTCCGAATAGATGTCGCTACTCGTTTGGTGCAGGAGGGTACTTCAGTTTTTACTTTTTAAGTGGGCGGGAAGGGGAGAGGGTTAACCCCCGTGTCGCTCGCCTTCATCTACCCTACTCCTTCTTTCTGTTCTCCCTCTTCTTTCAGCTCATAGTAATCACCAGAAAGCGCAGCTCATAGCGTTGAGTATTTTCGCCATATTGAAACGTAAAAGATTTTCTTTTTCATAAAATCTCGATTATTTTTGCTTTTTGTGACCGCGGAGATGTCAAAGTCGTACGTTCCATTTACTTTCGCGGACTCTGAACAGGCAGGGATTTCGGCGATGATCATCAGACTGAATATAGCAGAAGGGAGAGAACATTCGGACTCGTGGATTATGATTCGGACTCGTGGATTATGATTCGGACTCCGACGCTGATAGCTATATGACACCTAGTGTAAAAAGACCTCGCGTGGAAGATTCCAGCGCACGTCTGGAAGATTTACAGAGTCAGGTAAATTTCTCAACAACATTGCTCACTATGGGACCTTCCTCTGAACTCCTCTTGAACCCTTCTGGTGGAAATAATGAGTTCTTGTCAAAGCCCAAGGACAATCCCAGGACTTTGGATTTAGGTGAACTTAAGACTGACGTTGAGGAGAAAAAGAGATTGCGAGTGGCGTCAAAAGAGCATTTGGCGATTTTAAACAGCTTACAGCATTTTTATTCAGTTAAATGGAAGGATGTAAGGTATTCCAATACTTTAAGATATTTTTTAGCTTTCCCAGGTTTTACGAATCTTATGATCAACGAAGAAATGTGTCACCTTCCTAAGAAGGAGGACCCGTTATTACCGACTGATCGAGTTCTGGGAGGTTTGTGCATAGCAGTTCTTGGTCAAGGTTCAGAATTAAACAAGAACTTTCAAAATACTTCACAGGTAATTTGTGGAAAGAGAGCTTAATATATTGAAAACCGGCGTGAGAGTTTGTTAATGGAACTCCAAATAGAAATGTGCAGTCAGTTTCACGTGAGGTTCCTCCTTCCTGCGAACATCTTTGCAGTAAGGAACTTTTACTACTTCTTATCCAATCTTTGGTTGGTTCTCAAACATGGTTGAATACCCCTTCTTATCTTTTGAACAGGAAACCCTCTCAGAACAGAGAAAAGTCACAGCCAGGAACATCAAATTATCGCTCCCAGACAGGATTTTCTAGGGGAAATAATTCCTTTCGCCGCACGGGTTTCAGATCTAGGGGCGGAGCGCGCGGATCCACTTCAGCACAATAAGGATTTAGGGTTAGGTCAGATAATTCCTTTCTGAAATATCAGGATAAATGGCTGTAGGCATCTCAGGGGTTCAGATGGGGTCAGTTCGTCGGCTTTCAGGGAAGATGGGAGACGTTGGGAGCCCCTGTCACGATTTTGAAGCTCATTTCGGGTATCCGGATTCCTTTAACTTCAAAACCACCTCTAATAAGAAACTAGAGATTCTCGAAGTTCCAGACAAAGTTATCCCCGCTATTGTCCGAACAAATCAAACTTTTGAAGAGTCAACGAATTTTAAAGCGACCAAAAGAGCTAGGGCCAAGTTTCATTTGGAAAATGTTCCTCGTAAAAAAGAGCACTGGGGGAGTAAGACCGATTTTCGATCTGCGGGTTCTCAACAATCATGCAAAGGTAAGAAGATTCCGCCTGATTTCTGACTTCCGGGTCCCACAGTTCTTACAGGACGGAGTCTGGATGACAAGGATCGATTTGTCACAGGCAAATTTCAACATTCCAATCGCAGAGAGCCACCGATGTCTCCTTCGTCTCGTTTACGACAAGGAGCTGTATCAGATGACGAGCTTGCCCTTCGTCTCCTCATCTGCCCCTCATACCTTTGCGACAGTAACGAACTGGATTGCGGAAATCCTTCGTTCGCGAGGTATGAGGTGATTGTATGTCTAGACGATTCTCTTCTGGCCTCTCAAGACAGAACCAGATCATCATCGCAGATCATCGAGACGATAGAACTTCTGGAACACTTTGGCTGGATAGTGAATCGTCAAAAGAGTATTCTGGATCCCTGCCAGGAACTAGACTTTCTGGGTATCACCTGGGACACTCGGAACAACAAGATGAGTTTGCCAGAAAACATAATTCGAAAGACTTCAGGCATAGTGCAGGAGTTAACAGCCAGAGGGTCTTGTACCCTAGGACAGATCCAGTGTCTTTTAGGTCGTCTGAACTTCGCGAATTTCGTCGTACACAAAGGGCGTCTTCATTGCCGCCATCTTCAAAGATTTTCGACGCTATATCGTTGACCAGCTGCCTTCACAAGAAAGAGATTACTCACTTCCTGATAACCAACGCCGCGGATGCTGGTTGGGGAACTCAGTTGGACAACACTCGCGTTTCGGGCTCGTGGAAGAAGAATCAGAGAAGTTGGCACTCTAACCGAAATGAGATGTTTGCAGTATATGTTACAATTAAGCATCAGTCTCACCGCCTTCGAAATGCTCATACTCTTGTGCAGACGGACAACCGCACTTTAGTTGCCTACCTGCAGAAGGAGGGGGGCACGAAATCCCTACAATTACTGGATCTTACCTTTTAAGTTCTCTAGTTGGCCGATCGTTTGAAAATAATTCTGTCAGCCGCTTATCTGCCGGGCAGATACAATGGGATTGCAGATCGCCTCTCGAGAAAAAGAGCCCTTCCAGAGTGGCACTTGACTGTCGCAGCTACATAGGAAATTTTCAAATGATGGGGCACT
>WSXT02000006.1:525481-545756 GCA_011762715.2 Neuroterus valhalla
CGTCGTCGTCGTCGTCGTCGTCGTTGTTGTTGTCGTCGTCGTCGTCGTCGTCGTCGTCGTCGTCGTCGTCTTCGTCGTCGTCGTCGTCATCGTCGTCGTCGTCGTCGTCGTCTTCGTCGTCTTCGTCGTTGTCGTCGTCGAAATTTTACTTGATAAGATATATTTTTGACCAAAGGAGCAAATTTGGAGGCAAATATTTGAACTTCAACAAAAATGACGATTCTCCTTGTCAACACAACTACTGAATTATTTACGAAATAGATTCATTGTACAAAGAAGTCAAAATTTCAGGAGATTGAACTCTGTTATTGGAGCAAGCTAGGTAATATCTTGATAGAAGAAACAGAAAGTGAGAAAATTATGGTCAGGCAACTGAAAAGTATCACGGAATTTTGAAGAAAAAACAAAAAGAGGAAAGAATTGCAGGATTGCTCAAGTGCGTGTATAAGAAATAAAAACAAAAGACCTACTCATTCTTTCCACTCCTTCTTTGGCCTGCTTCTGAGTACGGTACCATTCACCCTACCTGGATACACTTGATTTGTTATTCGGTCTTTATCCATTCTCTCAACATGACCGAACAATTCCAGCAAATTTCTTTTACTCTTGTGAAACAATATTCCTCCTACACACGTCCAGGCCAAGATATTTTACAGCACGATTGGTGCAAGCCCAGAATTACATATCGCAATTTGAGCTTTATATTTCTACCCTCATTTATCAACTTGTTTTATCCTTTCATCCTCGAAGGCAATATCGTGTATTGTTTTTGCATCCTCACTCCTATGGTTTTTCTCAAGCTTGATATCTGATTCACACATGTTTTCCCTTCCGCAAATCCATATTGAACACTCTAAATCCATTTCTTTGTTATTCCCGTGTCTTTATTGATAAGAACTTTGGAAAATATTTTGCCTACAGTACTCAGTGAGCTTATCGCTCTCTTATTAGTACAGTCCTCTTGATCACCCTTTCCCTTATAGATGAAAATTGCCTTCCTACAATCTATCGGAACTTCGCTGTTCGCAGCACGCATATTCAATAACTAACAGAGCTTCACAAAAAAATGTTCGCCCCTGCTGTTAGTAATGAGATGTTTAAACAGTAAAGTTACATTATCCGATCCCAATATTCAACATGTTAAGCCATTTATGAATAACTCATCATAAGCTAGGAAGTAAATTTCAAAACAACTCACAAATAATAATTATCACGCATGAGTAAGGATTATAGACATCCATGAATTTAATTGATTCAGATTTTTGGAATTTTTTTCGAACATCTTGTAGAAAAAGAAATCTATTTGGAAATGATTATTTGATTTATTTTTCATAAAGTTTGCTTGAATCATCAATTAATCTAACTCAATTTCCTAAAAGTCATATCGAAACATTTTCTTTCCTATGGATTTCCGGCTAGAAATACACAACCAAATTCTATAAATTACATATTAACTAAGAAACTAATTTTCAAAAATTGAGATTGCTTGAACATTTTCAGCTGAGTATCAGTTAGTCCAAGGGTGCCTCATTTGGTCCTGCTGTGGATGTGACAAACAAGTTATGTTATCATTCTAATCCGCAGGATCCACAAAAATTTTAATTTGGTATTCAGATCTCCTACAAAAGTTCATTGATCATCGGCGATAGAGCTAAGAATAACAAAGAACGGAACATTTTCCGTTATTCTGATATTACTCAATTTTTTATTAAATGTTCAGATTTGATTTAATGAGTATTCATTTTATGATATCTTTGCAGTTATCGAAAAATCAACAGTATTATGTATGCATGAAATTAAAATTTATATAGTAGGCAGCAGTTTTATTAACAGGTTATATTGCTATTATAAAAAATAATGAAAACATAAAAATTTGTGAATGCCGCATTCTACGCCGAGCAGTATTAGGTGCATTTTGCGTTCGTGGATGGTGAACAATTTTGATTATAATGTCCTACGAATTGTTATGGTGATATGCACTTTATATTTCTCTCCAAAGAAGTTGGAAAATATCAGGATTGTGATATTAAACATTTTGAAATTTTATATTATGTACAATTTTTATTGAAAACAGAAGAGGTTTTAAATCTGATTCCTTTTCTTAATGAATTTATTTTATTACATAAAGCTGTTTTTATCTTCCAAGAATTGCTGCCACTGATACGAAGTTTCACAGAAAGTTTCAAAATATAACGTTCAATTAACAATAATTTTTCTATTTTTCTTCTATCTTTTTGTAACCAAGTAAAATGAACTCGAAATTGATAAGAATCAGAAAAGTTGCGTCCAAAGTGAACGCGTTTTTTATACTTGTTTCAAAAAATGTGAAGAAATCAGGAATATCAGGAAATTAGCAGCTTGGACGGAAATTTTTTTGAAATAAGTGTAATATTATGGCTCGCAATCAGAGCAGGAAATATCCCTGAAGATTTTTAATTTATGCTTCGGGACGAGGACTTTGGTATATTTTTTTGGGTAATAAGAATTCTGAGACGGACTTTGAAATAACAGTAAAAAATTTTGAATGTTCCAAGTCGGAATTCGTCCAACTTAAAAAATTTGATTTTCCGAATTAAACTTTGTTTGAAAAAAAATAAATTATTTGTAAAATTTGAAACTTTCCTATCTTAAGCAAGAATAGCAAAATAGTTGTCGAAACAAGAAGATAAAGAAAAAAATTTTGTAACCAAATAAAGACTATAATTTCAAGAACATAGTTCAGTTTTCAACCAAATTCTCAAATCTCAAGGAGAATTAATTTTTAACCAAGAAGTCCAACTTTAACAAAAAAATTGAAAAGTTGAATTTGTCAAAGAGAAATATGAACTTTCGAAGAAAAATATGATCGTTGATACTCCAATTGAGCAAAGATTTGAACCTTGAATCGAGAAAGTCCAAAATTACAAAAATTATAAATTTCCAACGAAAATTATACTTTTGATATTCTTACAGATGAATATTTACATTCTACATAAAAAACGTTTGAATTCAACAAAGAAAGACGAACATTTTACAAAATAATTTGAATCTAGAATTTCTATCTCAAAAATTTGGAACCTGGCAAAATAATCTTCAACTAAATAGTTCTATTTTCAATCCGGGAAGACAAATTTTTCAAATGCAGTAGAATATCCAAAAGAATAATCAAATTTTTTAGAGAAAAGTTGAATTTTCAATCAGAGTAACATACCTTAATGAAGAATAAAAATAGAATATTGCATTTTCCATCAAATGTGATACAAACGTCACGAATGTTTCATTTAAAAATATAATTCACTCATCAGATTTAAAGGTCATTCGCCAAAATGTGAATCTTTACTTCTTTCAATTCTTCAAAATTGATTTCCATTCCTCTTTCAGTTTTTGAATTATGATTTATGAGAGTAAAATTGATGAAAAAACCCCCGAAAAGCTGCAAAAGATACGCAGAATTGTCTGCGATCAGATTATGAAGTTTATTGTCAATTAAAACAAAAACTACAAAACAAAAATTCTATCGATTAGGTAATCACACAATAATTTGTTCACGA
The DNA here is from genome assembly GCA_011762715.2 of Neuroterus valhalla. Lineage (NCBI taxonomy): Eukaryota > Metazoa > Arthropoda > Insecta > Hymenoptera > Cynipidae > Neuroterus > Neuroterus valhalla. The sequence continues at coordinate 529,012 of WSXT02000006.1, forward strand.
ATAAAATCTCTTTTTCTATTTACGTGATACAAAGGGGATGATTTTCAACATTGGGATTGAACCAAAATATTAGGGTGGGTATTTCCGAAGAGTCCAAAAATTAGGCACTACATTGGGGCTTTGAATTTTGCAAAAAGATCATTCTATGTCAAAGTGCTGCATGGTATAAAGGGATTGATTTTCAACATTGAGAGATTGAGCCAAAAAATCGGGGAGGGTATTCTCGGGAAGCCTGAAAATCAGAGAATGAATAAGGTTTCTAAAATTCGCAATAAAAATCTGTTTCAAACAAAATCGTAATTATGGGGTGCAAGGGGGTTGATTTTCAACGTTGAATGTTTCAGCGCAGAAATCAGAGTGGTGTTTTTCGGGGGCCCAAAAATTGGAGACTTCACTGAGACTTCGAAATTTTAAAAAACACACATTTTTTGACAGTAGGGATTGGTTTTTAACCTCAATAAGAAAACTAATTTTCTTTTAAATAGTAGACCGCCCAAAAAGTTTGCATAGCGCACAAAAAAAATTCCCCAAAAATACCGAAATCCTGAGCTATAAAAAAAAATTTCAAAATTCAGTTTTGGAGGTGCTAGATTGATGGACCGTCGAAAACATTGATTTTAAATAATAATTATAATTATTTTATCCAGCTGAAAGTCAGAATTACTCGCGCTTGTCCCAAAAAACCATTTATATATATATATATATTCAAAAGTTAGTTTTCAGATACGTATTGATGAAAGGCACCATACACGAAAAATGTGATAAAAACCGAGACGAAAATACTAATAGGAAGTCGCCAGTTGGTCGTGGGGGCTAAGGCATGCGCTTCGGACCCACGCGCCGGCTGGTTGTGGGTTCGATTCCCGCCTGGCACTCTGGAAGAGCTTCGGCGGCCCACGCGGTGAACACTTGCCTAGCAAGGGAATGCTCATCTCCGGAAAGTCGTGGTGCCGGTACCTCTTGAGAAAAAGGTTACTCTAAGTACTTGGGGCTGGAGTTCTTGGTGGTTCGGAACCCACCTTAAGCTGTAGGTCCCCCTTCACTTACTACTAAGGTAGTGGTAGGGTGTATAAAGGAATGGTGGAGAGGTTCGAGGAAAATGTAAACCCTCAGGGGACACATTGAATCAATCAATCATCAACTTATCAATTTATAAGGAACACGGAATTCCCCGAAATAATACCAAGGCGCGTGCCGCGACTCAGGTTTCCAGAGCCGTACCATTACTCATGTTGAATTCTTGAATTTTATTTCTGGGGCGCCAACCACCGAGGGTAAACTCAGGTGATGGCTCGACAATTTTATTAAAGAATCTCCCAGTTTAGAAATATTTTTTACAAAATTATAAATAAATTTTTAGAAAAATTACAAAGTTGACTAGATTATTGTAAACTTTGGAGAATTGAAAATCACTTGGAAAAACAATTTCAATATTTATTTTTCGCGAGAGTTACTTTATTTATTAATCAGCTGACTTCCTAAATACCTCTCCAAAAATAATAAATAAGTATGCAAACAAATTCTAAACTTGGCCAAATATCAGTTTTTTTTCCCAAATTTTTAATTTATTTGCAAAAAATGGTAAACCTGACCAAATTTCATTGTACATTTATTTATATGGAAAATTGAAAAAAGGGTTGAATTCGCTTATTTATAAATTGATAAGTTGCAAGTCAGTTTTTGCTAATCTGATGGAAACGAATTATAGAAATTTTTTACATAGTCTGCAAAACCAAAAATTACGTGGAAAAACGATTTCAATATTCATTTATCAAGAAAGGAATTATTTATCCCATTTTTTTAATGCGAGAACTAATTCATTTATGGATGAGCCATTTTCAGAAATATTTTTTCAGAAATTATAAATAAATGTGCAATGCAATTCTATACTTGCCCAAATTGCATGTTTATTTTTATTGGAGATTGGAAAAATTGATAAAGTACTGAATTTATTTATTCATAAGTTAGTAAGTTGTTAATATTTTTTTTGATTTGTAAACTTGAGGATGATCAAATGGAGAAACGAATTTAGATATTTCCTAAAGTTCTAAATTTCCGGAAGTTTCCATTTACTAGAAACTATACATTTATTATTTTTTGTTATAAACTATGAAAAATTGTAAAAAATTATTACAATCGTGTGATTACGCGCGTTAAAAAAATTTCCGTTCGGTAACGTGTCGTTCATGGCGCTGCAGTAAATGTCTGACGCTCTAAATGCCAAACTTTCATAATTTTCGGATGGTGTTGTTGAACTTTGGCCCCTATTTACGGTTTTGTGCTTTATCAATCGCAAAATTCTTTTTCATGGACTTATAGTTGGAAGTTTTATAATTCGATACCTCGCCCGCGAATGTTTCATAAGTGCCGTAGTTGTGCATAATCATCAAATTCCTGGTGGGAAATTAAAATTTATCTGCCATCACCCGCGGAGACATATGGTCTGTGGCGAAAATACATTGGCGTAACCGTAGAGGGAACTCAAAAATTCCAGTGTCGGTTTGTGCAACGCCCTTGAGCAGGGTGTGATTAGCCTACCACTTGGGGTACAGAGTCTTACTTCGACAACTTTGCGATCTTACGTCATAGTCTGTAGAGATTGCAAGGTGCGTTATTTGCACCTTGTAATATTGAACCACAACTCAATACATGCAGGTAGACTGCATGCATGCATGCAGAGCAGACGATCTTTTCATGTGGTATATATTATGACCACTGATCTGCATTATACCCTGGAGAGAAGGTAGTCATGTATTTTCAGGTTAAAACGCGGACACTTTTCAATGCCTAATAATGCACGATGTTCCAAATTGGCTTGTTCACACAGTCAGCTGACTTGAGAACATACTCCAATTTAGGCTTCCAACTAGAGCACTATAGAGACGAGTATGGGCATCCACCATTTTGGGTCCATGGAGTAGAGAGAGTATGTATACAACGTATACATTAAACGTGAGGACTGAAGCTCTATTGTAAAATATAAGCTTTTGATATCACTGTAAGTGAATAACTTATTTATTTAAGTAAACGTAAAAAAGTACATCAGACTAAGTCACATGTTCTCCACATTAGTTTTAATGAGTCATATGGATTTTATTTATGTTAACTTGAATGAATAAGTTATTCACCTATGTTTATAGAACATCTGTGTAGGCTGTGTGTGGTCTTTACAATGGCAGCTTCCACATCTTACTTCAGAATTCTTCGAAAGAAAAATATTTATTAACACGTTTCCTAGCAAGTCTTTCAACATGTTTCAACTATTATTTCTTGATATTTATTAATGTGAAAAACTCATTTCATCACAATTAGGCTTCCATTCTCGCATTTGATGCACACATTGTATACATACTCTACCTGATACATGGACCCAAAATGACGGATGAACATACCCATCAATTTAGAGCTCTACTTCAACTTGGCCCGAATTTGTGACGGCATATACTATCCAGTATATAATACAGATCAGGGTCTGGGGGTCCTCTATTAAGTGGTAATAATCAAGCCGCCATCTTGATGTCCAAACCTATAAGAAAAAGAATAGCAGACTCCCACATATCATATTATCCTTACTTGGCATATTCCCACCTAATAGAGGGCCCTTATTTCACATAATGCATTCAACACACCATCTTTACTTCAAAGACCATGGCGTGAAATAAATAAAGCACCTGTCAAAAGTATCCCTTGTAGTTGGTTTATCATTTCCAAAGTGCCAAGGTAAAGTAAACGCCGTTCAGATTCTATCTGCAACAAAATTTACTCCCAATTTTTTACTGTGTTGTAACCAGAGTAGCCCTAATTAGTTTTCTTCTTCTGACAGATTAGGATAACAATAACTTGGTACATATCGAAAGTAAAACTTATAATCCCAAACTTGAATTCTTCTCGATTCCAGAAACATGCAAAACTTAAAAATTTGTTTCAAAAGAGCCTAGATTCCAGAATCCTTCCTTGATTAGGAAAAAAAGTTAAATTGATTATTCTCTTGCTGTTGAAAAAATTCTGATTGAGTGTTAAAATTGGAAAAGTTTTTTTAGTAAAACGATTTCAATATTGGTACTAACCAAACTATTCTAAATGTAGAATTTCCGATTGGAGAACAAAATTGAGAATCTGAAACCTGGGCTCACTTAGATTTCAGAAGAATATACAATTCTTGTTTTCCTTGCTGTGAGAATTAATTCTTAGGGCTTTAACTTTCAAAATTTAGGCGGCTGTATCAAAATTTGAGATTACTTTTTAGAAATGAGATTTGCGTGATTCGATACCTTTTTCCAAAATCTCCTTATTAAAAACATTTCTAATGTTGAGTTTCCAAATTTATAAATTTCTAACGTCTGGAAGATTTCCAATTATTCTTCAATTGAAGCTGATGGATTTCTGAAGGGCTCTGTGATACAAACTTCCGTCTAATTAATTTTTTTGTTGACAATCTTTCCAACCAAAGTATGGAAAATTTAACATATTTTCAAAACAAATTTTACCCAAATGATCAAATTGTCAAACAAAAGAACGGATTTTCAATCATATAACTCTAAAGTCTTGGGTTGAGTAGAAGAAACTCTTATTTGTTCTGTCGAGTTCATAACCTAAGATTGAATATTCAATTTTTCAGTTAAAAATTATTATTGAGCCGAAAAATAAAATTTCTACGAAATAGAAACATTTCAAACCAAAAATGGATTTTCAAATGGAATGACGAATAATTGATTAATTAATCATAAAAAATGACGATCCCTCGAGCAAAAAAAAAATTTGAACAAAATGATTCAATTTCGGAATAACAAACAAAATTTTTTGTTTTCTTTCCAAAAAAACATGGATACACTCGGGGTGTAGAGGAAGGGGTAGCGGATTTCTTTCCTTTTTCCATTGATAGGGAATTTACAACAATATGATTTGTATATAGTTTGTTCAGGGACGGAATGTTTGAATTTGTATCAAATTTATATTCATTATTCATGAATATGGCTATTGGGAGCGGCAATAAATATTGGAATAATGCTACGTCTAATCCATGATCAGAAAATGTATGTTGCTTTTGAAAAGAACCGCGAGGGACTAGGCGTTTGCGAGATACCGTTCGAGGTTGGTGCGACTCGCGGTTCGCAGTGTCGCGCTGTACTTCCTCTCTACCAACATCTCACGAGCTACGTTAATGAATATGACAAATGTTAATTCTGTATTGGATATCATAAAAATAGGGAAAAGACGGAATGTGAAAAACGAAAAGAAAAGGGAATGGTTATGGAGGCTGCCTTCTTATTTATCTTTCCCCTTTCTCATTTCTTTGTTTTTCTTCCGTAATTTTAATAGAAACATTTAATGGTTCTCTTGCAAAATATTCTATCCAACGGGATATATTAATTGATGATAAATTTTCAGAAATACGTTGAAAATGTGAAACAAGATGCCAGCATAGGAACCAACATTCTAAGAGTATCAGCCTCCGACGAAGATGCGGACAATAATGGTGCCATAATGTACTCCCTCAGTGCACCAAACAATGACCAGGGTCTGGAGTACTTCGAGATTCAACCAGAATCTGGTTGGATCGTCTTGAAAAAGCCATTGGACGTAAGTTTCTTTTCATGTAAAAAATTGAAAATATATACATAAATATACGAATTTTAGTAATAATAAATAATACTCACGAGCCAATCTCGCTAGAAGTATAAACAGTACATACATATATATTATATTTAAATCGATCCCTGAAATCAGTCCTTACGAACGGGTCAATCTAACAATTGGTATAAAAACAATGCAAAAGTCATTACAGTACACGCTTGTAATATATCGCTGATTAACAGTGATGGGTGAGTAACTTTTTGAAAAAGGATTCATTTATCGTTATCGTTCATTTACGAATGAAGTAAGTAGTAAAAGAAATTCATTCAATTTCTGATGGATAAAGAACTGCCTTTCAGATCCGCTGGGATCCGAACCCAGGACCTTTCGTTTGCCGAACTAACATTAACAAAAAAAAAGAATTTTTAAAGTTTTGTGTTAAAAGAAAAAGGCATAAATTCTCAAAGAATAATGTGATGCCTGAAATTTCAACTGTCGAAGATTCCAATTTCTCAATGTTATAAAATCAGTAGTTGAAAATTTGATACTCATTTACAAGAGTACCTTCGTTACCACTTTCTTTACCAAAAGAGGTTCTATTCAGAAGTAAGCAGTAAACAAATTATTATATTTTCCCATCACTGCTGATCAAATACCATGAACCATGAGTTAGATGCCGATATTTCAGGGACCGAGTAGTTTGTTGTAGAACAGGCCTGGGCTGGGGAAATAGGCTTTCATAACAGATGTTGGTGTCCCCACTTCCAGTGCTCTCACGTTGCTCGCGAGGCGGGAGCTCTCGTGGGCAAGACAAGAGCATTGGTAGTAGGGACGCCAACATCTGGCATGTGAGATGATTTCTTCAGCTCTGCCCAGTCCTGTTGTAGAAAATCATTGAACTTGAGTGTACACCTTCTGCCGACATTCTATACATGCGTTCACTTACGTTAAACACAAATTCCGTTTAGTTGCCTAATCGGAAAACTTGTACTAATACGTTTGACCGATATGATTATTTCCTCATCACTAATATGCAACGAAATGAGTTTCTTTTGTACGGCACTTGTATAGAATTTTATTCCCATTGATATGCACAATGTGTTCACTATGGTAAATACTTAGCTATGCCTGATTTCCTCAAATGCTTCACGTACCTGAATCGATCGACCATTCGGGCCATTTTTTTTTTATTGTCAAAATACTACTCTCGACTCGCTCGATGAAGCTCATGAATGCCCAAATCCAAAACGTGCTAAATTCCTATCTCACTGAAACAGACAAGACTTTTCCGCGCCGGGATGTACCAATTAGAAATCAAATTTCCAATTTTAGAGCAAGAATAAATATTTCAGAAAGAGCAGGAATAGGCTAGCGGATCACCACTGATTTTGTTCAGGAAGGGAAAAATCGCTCTGTAGGCACTTTTTTCTTTGATAAACTGCATAATTTCAGATGCCCTAGGGAAGAATATGAGGATCTTCTGGATTTTTAGTTTGCGGAAGCCTTGGAAAAATGGCGTCGAAGATGGCAGTTTCTTTGGACAAAGTTTCAATACAATCTTGAGCTATAGATTGCGTTCAGTTTGTGGGCTTAGACCAAATCAAATGTAGTTAAAACAAATATGGGTTCGAGATTTGTTCAATCAGGGACCATAATTTATTTATTCGGGTAAACATCGAGTAGTTAACAATCAGTATTTCACGTTTTAGTAAATTACTGGTCCTGAAAAGGATCGATTGTTGCTTGGTCTTACGTAAGCATTTCGGTCGCTGAAAACGACTGGGCAATTTCGTCCGGTTACGACGATGTCGTTTTTATGACTGGGATCGTTTTTTAGTGCAGGTTTATCCATATGAACAGTTTGGGGACTCAGAGAGAAGTGAGTCCCAATCTCGAGACGCGCTCTATTTATGGCCGACTGGAGAGCGTTTCTTTCGCGTGGTTAGTGGAGGTAGTTTTGCTGGATTGATCCGCCTTTGCCGTTAGCGAGAAATCTGCTAGTGGGAATCCCATCATAGACGGTGTCGGAGGGGAGTCTCGCGCCATTGGCTTGAACTCGTGGAATGATAAATAAGATTAGAATGCCCAGGGGACGAATGGAATATTTATATAGTTTCATAGTTTCAAGCTGTTTGAACGATTTAAAGATATTCTTTAAACCCTAAATCTCTGAAAAATTCGTCCAAATTCCTTGCCAACTCTTAGAAATCTTCAGAGCCCTAGTAAATCCTTGGATGTTTTTTTTTTATATATTTCGAAATCTCTTAGAATTCTTCAGAATCCTTCATAATCGTATGTTATCTTTGAAAACCGTTCCTCAATGCTTGAGATTTCTTAGATCCTGTAAAAATTCTTTGGTTTCTAATAAAATCTCTCAATATCCTCCAATCGAACATCAACAGTATATTCACGTTTTATTGACGCTCATTCGGTAGCTCGCAACTACCATATTTTATGCCATGTTCGATCCATATGTGACGCCATCTTTGATTCTACTTTTTCAAGGCTCCGGAAATCCTAACCTCCAAAAAATTCTCATATGCCTCCTAAGGGCAAGGGCATCAAAAACTATCAGTTCGCACAAAAAACAGAGACTAGAAAGCGATTGATCATTCTTCCGGGAATCAGGCGACATTTTGAGGTTGATCCGCTGGCCTGAAGAAAACAATCGCGAATGGTACGTGTACGGTTTTATAGGATTGTTGATCGCTAAAACGTGTGCACTTGTTTCATAATAACAAATAACTGTTGTGTTCAATAACTAATTTCTTTCACTAATATCTAATTCCTGTGCCCAGTAATCCCTATTTGAAAACAAAACTTCAAATTTCGAATAACCAACCAATAATATCTTCGTAAGCAGAACTAATGTGGATTTTCGCAAAAATGGAAGTGATGTTTTTTTGAACTTCCAGGAGCAGGTGGGAACGACATTTTTTGAGCCCCATGTACGGTGTACACCGACTTCTACGCATTTTGTGGTGCATCAGACATAAACAATTTTTGAACATGCTTGCATATTTTATAAGAATGTGTTTTTCAAGCCTTTACAGGAACGGATCTTGCTCTCGCTCCCTGTCCTTTCATTTTCTCTTTTTCTTTATCTTTTTTGTTTTCTTTCGAAATTTCAAAACCCCTATTTCAAAATTTCAGAACCTATTTTCTACTTCTATTTTCAGATTCGTTTCTAATTCTTCTTCTTTTTCTCTTATTAACTTTTGTTCCATCCTTCAGCTTCAAGTGTTGATATTGCACCAGACAATATACAATTTTCCTGAATTTTCCGTGAAAACAAATATTTTTAATAAAAAACTGATGCTTACAATCTTTTGAAATGCTTCATGCTTCAATTCATTCTTGAGACAAAGATTATCCATCGCTTGAACAACCTAATTTTTTTAGAAGTCGTAGACGCTGTCTTTCGGAAAACATTCTCAATAGAGTTTTAATCAAGATTAGTTCTTAAATGTTTCTAAATTGAAATTTTTTACTTGGACACTTAGAAATGTTGTTTATATATGAATAAAAATAATTTTCCAATAACAAACGCTTCATAATTCAAATCGTTCAACTACAAACGGTTAACTTAAAGCTTTGTTCCAAACCTCTAAAATCTAAATCTTAAACAAATTTGAATTGGATTAAATAACTTGGAATGGTTTTTGAAGGTGAATTCTGATAAACATGGAGATCATTATCAAATAACAAATGCCTTATAATTTAAATTATTCAACTGTAAACGAAATCTGTCCCAAATTGTATAATACTGTGTGCAATATTTTCCTGCAGATCAAATTTCTGCAAGAAGCGAATTCAGCTTTACCATCTATGATAATTTTTTTCCAATTCATTCCCTCTCATGAATATTTTTTCAACGAGAGCAAATGCGCATAGCCCCTAAGAAACTGTCCGTTGTGTGACATTTTTTCTTCTGTGATTGGGGCAGCATACCACTGTCGAGAACCAAAACAGACACGTAACGTTCATCGGTTTTTTGAAGTGTCGTTAACAAATCTCACGAGGGGTCGTCAGAACTTTTTGGACCCTCAACAAAAACTCACCCCTCCCAGTCCTTGAAACAAGAACCTTTTTTCCTCTAACTTTCCTAACTGCCTCTTTATCGCATTCTGCTTGCATGCAAATGCCTGCCATTGGTTGATTTCGTAAAAAGACTAATTTTGATCTTCTTTATATTGTTTATGTTTGTGTTTATTGCACCATTTACTTTCTTCGGATTTGATGAAACAAAAAAGGGCTGTTTTTCAGTAAGTAGGAACCTTTTTGTGTTTCACCCTTTGCTCAAGGCAATATTTCAATTGTATACAATATCACATTCTTGACATAGCGCTCATTAGTAACTCTTTGAGCGTCTTCTTTCAGTTCACCAAAAACGACCTATAATGGGTCTCATTTCTTATTTTATGTTTTTTTTTTCTTTTTGCTTTTGTATGTTTGTGCAATGGTACATTTGTACAAATTTTGGAGAGATGATGAGACATTATATTTCAAGATGTCTTCTACATTGTATTTCAATTAATTTTTAAAACGCTCAAATGAGAATACACCCCTTTTGGTGCATCTGAAATTTCTTTTCCTAAATCAATTCCATATATCTAATAGAGACAACATTTTTTCCGTGTAAAAGTTTCGGCATATAACTAATAAGTTTTCTTACCGGTATGCATTATTCCTTGTCAAACAGATCTTCAAAAAATTTTCGATACCTTGTTTTAACTATCATTATGGATCGAACCAATCATCAATCCTATAAAAAATAACGAGAAAAGAAATCGCCAAAAATCTAACACTTATGGGGCTATAAGTGGGATATAGTCTTCACCTAATCATTCGTACAAATTGTACCTACACTTGTGCAATCATACTCTCGTATGAATATCAATTTACGTTCCTACTTTCGTACTTTTCAACTTCTGTGTTCTTGTATTCTAGCTTTTGTGTTATCCCAAATTGTGACTTGTGTTTGTGAATTTTTGTGTTTCATCTCGAGTCTGATTCTAATTTTCTTATAATCTGATTTTCCCTTATATTTTTATTTTAATTAACAAAGCGCGATGTACATACATACACATCATTTTTTTTACAGTCTGGTTAGGTACTGGACGACGATTGTCGTCAACATATATCCACAACAAAAAAACACCCTCACCAGTAGAATTTAAACTGTGCCTTGCCTGATAACACAAATTTGAGTGTTCCAGAACCAACAAGGTCTTGTCTATATCAATCAGGTATCGTCGTCCAGATACTTGATCGGACTCCTGTACTCCTTACGGATTAAAAAATTATTGGGAGTATCTTGAGGATTCACAGCTGATGCCAATCATCTAATCGTTTCATCTCAATCGTCTATCATCTTTATCCTTTTTCATTTTATTATTTTCATTTCTGTTAAGATAGTCGAGTCTCTTTCTTGTTTTCAGTTCGCATTTTTGAAGTTTTACTCTAGTCCCCAATAAGTTTTTTCCGCGAGGATCAGCAGGTTTCTTCTTTATTTCTGTAAAATTTGAGTTCAGATGAGTTTGTAAAATTTGTGTACAGTATAGAAAATTTCGAATTCAGTTTAACACTAGAATAAGCTTGTCTGCTATCATTGGAAGCCCATTGGCTAACAGGTAATCCTGAGATATATAGTAAATCTGAAAATCAACTAGCTCAACTCAGCAAAATTGCCTTGTTCCTTTCGCAAAGGTGCTCAAACTTGTTATTGGGTCGTATGTCCATGTCAACTGGTCTAGTATAATTTTGATACAGAATCTAAATCATGATAATCTAAGTATAACTCTTCTGCAAAACACCTCGACCCAACTTCAAGATTAAAACCCCAGGATTTTCTGTCGCCTTGAATGTCGCTAGCCTATTCTAGAGTCAAACCTCCAGTTTCAATTGATTTTCCATTAATTTTGTGAAGTTTACTTTGAGTTTAGAAGTTCAACTTGTCTTTTGATTGTTTGTAAAGTTAATTTTTTGTTATCCATCGGAAGTAATGGTCACCAGCTCGGACCTGTGACTATCTCATGAACTGTCTCTTTTTTCTGGAAATGATTGAAGCTATTATTTTGATCGTAAACGATTGTACAGTGTCCCAAGTGTCCTGTAACTTGACGGCCCATGTTTTGCCAATAGCGAGACAGGTATCGCCTGAGAGTACGTGCCTCCGACAGAGGGACACCACCCTCGTACGCAGACGTGGACGTTGAGTTAGACGTCGTAGACAGAAACAGTAACCCTCCTAAGTGGGATCAGAGCGTATACGGCCCCATTCACATCAAAGAAAATGTCACAGTGGGTACTAAGGTGACGCAGGTGAAAGCCAGGTTTGTATGCCACGACATCACCAGAGACAAGACATGTCGTGCCAAGCCATGCTCTGTTGACCTCCACCATCCCTCTTTTATATAGCCTCTCCACATTGCCATATTTTCGCCTAACACCACACCAAAAAGACCTAATACAGGTATACATTGTTCACAGGGACTGCAATTATGAGTTCTAGTTCGCGGTAGACAATTCAGAGAAGAATTTCATGTTTTAGGAGAAATTTCATTTGTTGACTAATTACAGTCTGTTGCTGAACAGGAGGATGAGATGAACATCATGATTCGCAGGAATGTGGCAATGCATGATTTCAACTGGGTGGATACACTTAGTGACATCTACACTACAAATCGTTTCATTCTATAGCTTTGTACCTCTCTCTTAATGTACTCGAAAGAATCCAATTGGCGTTATCTAATCATCGTATAAATAAGTGGGTGATATTTTCTTTAGTCCAGTGTTTGTGATCGGAATTGGATAGTTCTACCTGGTATGATCAATTATGGGGTGTATAATAAAGAATTGCCATCACAAGACGTAATATCTTCGACCAAAAATGGCGCAGACAGGAAGATGAAATCACCAATTGGATTGTTAAGAGTCGGTTAAGTTGAAACCGGAGACCAAATAAGTAGAAGGACACTTGGTCCTTGTGTAGCTGACCCTTCCTGTATCTGTATCTCTCCTTTTTTTTATTCTTTACTTTTCACTTATTCCTTTTTCAGACCCTTGACGAGCAGGTATGGTTAAGCGCGGCGTGTGCGTGGGTGGTAGATCGCTCAGCATACTCCTTTATATTATAATAATCCTTTGTACTAATTAATACAAATATTTATATTATTATACTATGCTGTATAAATCTATATGCATATGTTTCTAGTTATACATACTCTACTAAATACAATATCACCTAACAAAAGTCATCGTACACAGTCACGTGCTGTACGAACCACTCTCTCACAAGTATAGACCACGTAAGGAATCCACATCCAACATCGACTCTATCTAGCGACTCGTGCACAGGTCAAGAGTGACATGCAGGTCGTGGAGACTCAGAAAACTGTGTTCTTTATCCGAAAGTATGCGTATGATAAGTCAATTAAATAAAAATAAAAATCATATATAGGTACTACGGAATCACGCCTACGATTGTTGATCAGGACCCGGATCGATTTTAGGGCCCCTCTCCTCCAGCCTCCAGCTCAGCCGACCCGATTGGTCTCTTTTTTTTCTTCACTGCTCAAGTTTAAGTCCAAAATCAAAAATGAAAATGAAAAACAATGCAAACTCATGCCATGAGAGTCTGACTAACGATGCTGTTTTTGTTTTTTTCTATTTGTTGTATACCGCGTCTGGTGTAGCGCGAGACATACAAGCTGGAGGCGATGGCCCAAGACAAGGGCTTTCCGCCCTTGTCGAGGACGGTGGAGGTTCAGATTGACGTTGTGGACCGTGCGAATAATCCACCCGTATGGGACCACGTAGTGTATGGTCCAATCTACTGTAAAGAGAACGTTGCCGTTGGGGCTAAAGTTGTGTCTATTAAAGCCAGGTCTGTCACACTGTTAATGCTCCGTGCGGCTGCACGAAAAACCCGCCCTGCACGCAATCTCGTGGCAGTATATTGTTCTTGTGCACGTTAATTGATATTGTGTACGAAACCCACATTACTCAACGTAACACATACAATTTTCTCCATCATTATTACCATACTATTCCTTTTTTATTATATTTATATATATACCTTACACCAACGGTGTTTAGCAATCACGTGTAACGGTAATCGGTTCCAGGTTGTGCTATCCGACCCAGATGTAGTAGAGTAGATTTTTTTTCCTCTGAGTAGTGTAGCAACATCAAATAAAGGGCGTCCATGTTTGACATCGATGTAACATTGAGGGAAATCTTCGATATTCACTGCAAAAAATTGGGTAGTTGGCCCAAATACAAGGGTTTCTCGAACATGCTGCCACTACATCATTGGTTCGAATTACCATTCTCCTTGTTCATTTTATCACTCGAATTGTAAGCTTAAGATATCTTGTAGTGATGCTAACAAGCAGAATAGTTGTGCTAACGAATAAAGAAGCAGCGGCAAATTTTAAAAACCCAAGTAGTAAAGGTGACTGCTTATTGTTTCAGTGTAGGATCGGAACCAAATATTGCTGTAACGTCTCAGCAAACTGGATTACATGCTTTCACGATGATCCATTTTGATGGAGGAAGGTGTTTCGGGCTTTTATTGAGTACAAAACTACGAATTTTGCCGACGTTCCATGAACATTGCAGTTAACATTTTCAGGGCTGACATAAAACTGAGGTTTCAGGTCTCACATCTTGGTTTTCTTAAATCCTATAAAAGAATAAGACCGTGCCCGAATTCCTACAATTAAACAGCTATTCGAGAACATTTGAATATGAATCTATTTCACATGGAACAAGTCTCCTCCTGTTGTAAGAAAGAATACAACACACCATGTACTTGCAGACCAGGCTTCAAAACTCTTGAAGTTCACTGCTAACAAGTTCCCGAGTCTATTACTAGGCCATTGAATTGTATCGAAAGAATTCTGGGGCTTTCCCCGAATAGTTGGCACAGGTGTGGCCTCCGGAAGCTACGGTCACGAATGTTCTTCCAAAATCATCGATACCGATGCAACTGGAGGTGATACGTCGTCCGACTCGTCACTTCCCACAACACCAAAACACAATAGAGTCGGGAAAACGAACTAACTTGAATACAAATATACAACCTGAAGTATACGATCTGTTCACAGATGATTAACCAGTTGATAACCCATTTGCCTGCAGGATCAGTCCGAAAACAGTCATTAGACTGGTCAGGGTCCACTCGCAGGGACCCGAAGAGAAACTACCGGTCAGCGCGAGGGCCAAGAAGTAACTGAATGCAGGAGAGAAGCGAGCACCAGCCTTGAGTGGGAGGGCGCGCGAACGCCGGCCTCCTTACTCCTGCCGGCTAATGCAGGGAAAACTCAAAACTAGAAGAAACCTATGAAAGACCCAAAACACCGCGAAACCGCAGCTACAAGTCGAACTCAAACTCGACCGTTGGGGAAGCCAGCAGCAGCAGATAAATTATAAGAAGTAATAATAGATCAAGAAGATAATAACATGAAAATCGTGGACCTTCGTTCTGACGATACAATGTAAAAAATCGGTGCGCGCAAGAACACCCTATCAGTATGATGTTAGGTCTTCGCACCGCAATAGATGCGACAGTTACACTATTGTGGTGTAGAAGTGGTGTGCAGTGTCACTGCAATATGACCCAATACTGGGTAAAGGATGATCATCGTACCGGCATGTAACACCATGCATCTACAACTGAACACCACCGGTGTGTAGTTTTCCAGATATTTATAAAAGTGATATAGACTGAAATTGACTTGAAGAGAACCTCACAGAAGCAACATTCAGTGAAACAGAAGCCTTTTTGGAAGAATCGAAACTTGCCAAGGAAACAGTTTTGAAAATCACACCCTCTCATTCCATCTCTCCTAGACTCAACGGACTTGCTAAAACCCACAAAAACAACATGCCACTCAGTGCGATCGTCAGCTCAATAAACTCACCATCTTACATGCTAGCACCCTTTTCTTATAAAAAAACCAAATCCTTCCCATAAAAACCACGTCCAAAACTCTTCTGACTTTATTAAAAAGATACAACAGATTCCCATATAACCTTAAGACATCCTGGCGAGTCTCCTTTACTCTCTCCATCAATTTTTGCTCACAAAAGAATCAATCTCTGATGCGATCGATATTATCAAATCCTTTGTCAACTTCCCTTCCGATTTCATACCTTTAATAAAAAACTATCCCAATAATGCTTTATTCTCTTCTGGTAATCAAATCACCAATTCATGATTCCGTTAACATCCTAATGGGACATTTGGAAACTGAAATCTGTCAAACTCGAACCGGAATTTTGGTGCCGCTACGTTGTCGACCCTCCGTTATGTAGTGACGTGGACTGGAGACATAAACCATACAAGTTTCTGATTTTATTAGGAGACTATACCTCAATATCTAGTTCACCATGAAAATCGGACAGAATAGAAAATTGCCTTCATTGGACGAACTGGTTTACAAAAGATCTGATAACACATTCACCCTTGAGAGAGGACGGACCTACCCATACAAACAGATTTCTACATGCCTCTCTCACTATCACTTATCTTAAAAGCAATCAGCCATTACTCGTTTGTACATGCAGATACATGTAGATGAAGCAGATTGTACTTTATCTCCATAACCGACGAAGATAACTTACAAAAGGAATTCCGAAACATTCCAGGCAATCAGCACTAGCTGATCAGCGTATCGGAACAGGACTGGCATTTTTTTGACAAAAAAACTCTCATTGCAAAAAGATAGGCATTTTTCCTCTCAAAAAGGCGTAGACAATAGGTATGCTACCATTCCCATTTGGCTTTCAGTCAGCGATCGGGTTCGTCCAGTCCCCACTCTGAGGCAATCGACCAACCACATGCGTCTTGAAGAACATATATAGAATTTAACTGAGACCTTAGTTCAAAGTCAGCACTATTGATATGAACTGCAACGTTCGCAAAACTATAGCAAAATCCGTAGTTTTTTACACGATTGGAACCCAAAACACTTCTTTTTATTATCTCAAGGTTCTGCTGAAGTACAGCAGGAAACCATTGGTTTAACGTCAAATCTTAGGAAAACAGTAGCGCCATTCTTGTTGCCACTCTTTTTTTATGTTTTCCTCGTTAATGATGTTGTCCCTATGCTACATCGATGCAGCATTGGAAGAAACCATCGATCAGAGGCTTATTGTTGGTA
>WSXT02000006.1:545856-563380 GCA_011762715.2 Neuroterus valhalla
CTCGTTAATGATGTTGTCCCTATGCTACATCGATGCAGCATTGGAAGAAACCATCGATCAGAGGCTTATTGTTGGTATAGTGATTGTCCTGAGCGCTCTCAAGCCACCGCGGAAAATTTTTACACTAAAACTGAATGAGATCAAAATTGATAATTGTCGAAATTTGCCGTATTCCAGTATTTATTGCAGACACGCCACTGTCATCGATGTAAGATCAGAAGAAACCATCGATACGCTCCAAAAATCAGATATTGTGAAAATAACATGGAAAGATACCAATAAACCATCGGTCTTACATCGAATGGAAACATCCATATTTTCAATAAATTGAACAAAGTATTCCAGAAAACAAAACAATTGGAACATCGCTGTTGAAATCAATAAATTAAAAGTGGGACATTGGTGGAAGAACATTGATAAAAGGGAGGACAGCAATGGTTCCAAAGCTTCGTCATTGGTGTTGCAACACTACCTTTAGGTTTATTTCTTTCTTCGATTTGAAAACGCCTTACTTTTTGTTAGAACATCTAGTCAAGTAATAGGAAAAGCAAGAAATACATAAAAATCACTGGTTTGAATTCGACTTGATAGACTTCTGGAAGTTGTGGAGTGTTTTTGCCTCATTGTTGTGTTTATCCATTCTTTGGGTGACTCTTTGTTTCGATTCGTAGATTATTGGCAAATGATTGGAACCGATTACCCGTAAACGCTTAATTCAGAATTTCGAGTACCGTTGTCGTGTTAGGTGCATCGACACTATAATCGTTTCCTTGAAGTAACACCCGGACATGTCTTTTTTCACGCGTCATACACTCGATGCACGTCTTTTTTCGGTGTGTGGCTGTTCACGAAGACCCGCCTCGTTGTCTCTCTTTTCATCCCTAAGAGTGATGAATTTTTATCACAGTGCACTTCTCCTCACTGAAAAACGTAAGATTTTATGAGCTTCTACCACAAATCAAAAAAATTTGTCTACGTCTTGTAGATATCGAAATAAAAGAGCTCGGAATCATACGTTTCTTCTGTGGCTTGCACTTTTTGCTCGTTGTACTCTTCCTTCCATCTGCTTGTGTAATATTTCCTCAATTGAATTTTTATCTTCTTCAATTTATTTCATTCAAAGTTTTTGAACCGGCAAAATTCATCGCTCCTTCTTCCATCAATATGTTCATTCATCATTCCTCAAACTCTAGTCCTGTAAAGTGTTGACGTACAACGAGCAAACAATGCACCTTAGTGCCGAAAAAGCAAAAATTTTCTTCAATTGAAAAGATTGTAGAGTTTTGTATGTTTTCAAAAGACGTGTGCATAACAAGTCGCACACCACATGAAACATCATTTTAACAACGAGGACCAACAGGGTACAGATTGCGTGACATCAAAGTTTTTATTGGTTATACAAAAATACAACAGTACTTTAAACTGAAAACTAAATATTTCAGTAAATTTTACATATACCTGCTTTGTAATAAATTCCGATCATTAATAACGTAATTTAAACTTACAAACGAACTGAACACGGATAACTTTTTGCTTTTTGAGAAAAAAAAAATCGTTTTATACGTGTTCTGACGAATCTCAACGAGAGCGTAAGGTATTTATATAGAAAATCATTGTTAGATGTTCCGAGAGAATATTTATGGGCATGTTTCGACTAGATGCTTTCTGGAAACCCAGTTTTTGCTTTTTTGGTGGTTTTTGTGACAATTGGCATTTTCTCAAAATTCCCACTCAACGCGTGACTTAATTCTCCAGGAAAGAAGAGAAACATATAGAGTAGTCAGTTTCTTAACTACGCCTCACAAATCCATGGTCCATTTTTTTTTTCATTGATCCATAGCCCATTTATTTTTTTTTATTCGCAGAATCTTGCATACGTAATTGAGATAGAAGAGTCGACCGGAATGCCAGAACTGATTTTTGGGCATGTTTCGTCAGTTGCTTTTTTCATGTTCTTGAAAAGCGTAGTAACCTTTGTTTTTTCTACTAGTGCTGTTCGTAAATAAAATAAAAGAATAAAATAAAAAAATAGTTGGTAGAGTCAAAATGAATATACTAGAGGAAATGTAGATGCAAGTTATAGATAGAGAGTAACGACTTTGAAAATAAAAACAATCTATCGCGATGTCGAAAGTTCAAGAAACGCTGTTTTTACCCAATCGGCTTGTTTTCGAAATTTTCCTTTCGGTGAAAATAAATAAATAAGTTGAATCTTCTTTTTTTACTTGACGATTGAATTGGATGCTATTCGACACGCACACACCATATTTATCACCGCGCACTACTGATTTCCTCAATCAATCAAAAATCACTGTATAAAAAACCCAAGTGGAATTTAATTCTGGCAAATAACAATTAACGTGACAGGCAAAGGTATCACAGGTTTGAATTTGATGGAGGGAAAAATTTACTCTTTTTTTAACAAGATTTTCGAAACTATTCTTGCTTTATTTTAAACGTGATATATCTACAACATTCACATCAGACAATCATTTTATTAGGAGGTTCAATGAGATTTCTCATAGATATGATACAGACATTGAAGTTATTTTGTTAATAAAAAGTTCCACGTGGGTTCGGGAATTTCGGAGTTTCTTAAT
This sequence comes from Neuroterus valhalla, assembly GCA_011762715.2. Lineage (NCBI taxonomy): Eukaryota > Metazoa > Arthropoda > Insecta > Hymenoptera > Cynipidae > Neuroterus > Neuroterus valhalla. The sequence continues at coordinate 548,457 of WSXT02000006.1, forward strand.
CTCCACTTTGTCTTCCTCAGCCTAATTTCTCTGGCGATATGGCGGCGGTTCTTGATTTCATGCAAAAATGCTTTGAGCTATTTTATTTGGATATTATAGGCGTAACAATAATACACGCACACGTGCATTGGTCAGGTACATTTCACGCTTTAGCGACTAACAAACACTCGTGTGCAAAACTCGCTGAACATAAATAAATATTCAAAGGAAGAGAACACTGTTTTTGCATTTGAGTTATGCAAAAATAAAAATAACAAATTGGGAATGTTAATATTAGTCCTTGAGAAATTGGGTGATTTTCAGAAAGTAGTTCAATCAATAACCAGAAACATAAATTTTAACCCAGAATATATTTGAGTGAAAGACAAACGTATCGAATTTTTCCTTATGTATTCCAAAAGTTCATGTAAAATGATGCACAATTGTCTTTTCCATTTAGTTATCTGCTTTTCTTATTCATAGTCCGGAAGATATATTATCATTTCTTGTGATCAAAATATTTTACTTTTGATGGAGTCGCTCAAATCTTTTCTTCCCGACAAAGTATCTCATCTTCTACACAAACCAAACTGGATCGAAATGATCACTTATAACATTAATAACTACATCTCCTAGGCTGAATTCGAGCTCCAAATCAAAAACTGGAAATCTCCAGTCAGTGGTTTGAACAGATTGCATTTTCGCTGAAACAAATGTTACGAGCAGGGTCAGCTCTAGTGACTATGAGCACTACGTCTAGTCACTAGTGCATCAGCGCATAACTGAAATACCTAAACAGTTCTCGACAAAGAACATGAAATGCAATACAGAGTGCACATTCCGACCATAACACATGATTAATTACAGTAAACACTCCACGCAAAGATAAACATGTAAAGCCTATATGTAAATTAGAGGTACTTGGCAACCCTGTACCAACATATGACGATTGATATGTTCAGCGTAGATATGCAGACGAGTTTACACTTAACACACGAATGTAATTGTACACAAAGAGATAAATACTAACACTCGATAAACAAGGGCCTCAGATAAACAACATTGCAAGTGAATTGTCCATTAAGCTGAATAAATAATAGAGGACGCGTGGCCAGTAGTTAGACAATAGGGTGGTACAAAAAATATTCCCGTCAGTGATGGACAAGTTGTTTTTGAGAAGAGACTGGTTTTTGTTTCTGTTGCATTACGAGAATGTCATTAATAATTTTGATTGAATTTTCAAACAAATAGTCTAATTTGTTAACAATGAAGATAATTTTTCACCAATGATAGGTAATTATCTATAAAGAAGACGATTGTCGAATAAAATAATAAATAGATTACGTACAGATTATCGAAAGTTCCGAATTCCATCGTGGGTGAAAACTGAAAATTTTCCAATATTGCGCTAATGATCTCTATGACTATCTTCTGCCTCAATCCAAATATGTAGTAATAATGGGAAATATTTGCCAGAATAATTGAACTAAAAAAAGTGACTTACCATCACTGATGCATTGAAATGCAAACCCTTGCCTTAGTTGTTCCTTCTCCAACAATTAGGAAAAATGAGATTTTTTGAAAAGATTACTTATATTATATGTAACAATTCATGTTCCAATTTTTTGAAGTGAAGTGGAAAAAATTCATGTTTCTTTGAAGTTTTCTTGACAGAAGGAAAAACTTAGACATGGCTGAAGAATGACTTGACTTTTATCATTTAGAAAGTGGACCACCCTACTAGACGATTACTTAATGCCTCACACATAGGACTTAGTCGTAAAAAGAAAATAAGAAAAAATAGGTAGAAATATAACATTAGTGATACGAGAGTAACTTGAAACTAGAGAAGCAAGGAAAGCCTATTGACGTTCTGAAACGGAAATAAAGAAAAGAAGGCGAAGACGTGAAAGTGGCGCGTTGGGTAAACTCACAATATCAGTAAATATATTTAGATGTGTTTTTCTTAGAAGGTTTTTGACCATTTTTTTCATCACGTATCGCATGCGACCTTTCGTTCAGAGTCGTTCTATTGTCATTTATAAGAATGTTCCGTATGGGTGTGCCTTACGGGCGTATTTGTGCACCCATACATGTTGCAAAATGTTTTATTTTTTGTTTTTAATTCACAAATTAGTGAAATTCCTCCAGTTTAAAAGAAAAGAGAATAAACTTTGTCCAAAATGTTTTCTTTTGAGAATAAGTATTGTTTTATATCGATATACTAAAATCCTTATTATATACATATTCATTACACATATCTGACAAATTAGGAGAGTTTCCGTTCTCGTTTCTGTTTCCGTTTCGTATTGTCTCGCTTGCACGCCCTTTTCATTCTCCCTTTCCCTTTTTAATCGACTTTTTGTGTGTCAACAGCTCTGGCATCGAAAATAATCCGGTGGTTTTTTACCGCCTTATGCCCGGATCGACTGCGCAAACGAACAAATTGCACACCTTTTATCTCCAACAACGATCCGATAATTCGGTGACCTGGGCAGATATAAAGGTCAATCAGCCTTTAGACTACGAGAGCATAAAGGAGTATAATCTCACCATTCGTGTCGAGGTAGGTCCTTTACAGTTTCAACTATTACGACTATTATAAAGGTAATTAGAAATTCACATTTTGACCATACTCTGTTCAAGAGTTCTCAAAAAACCATTACAAATTTTTTCTTATCAAGAATACTTATGTATGTCCTTCGTCGCCCACTATTCCTCCCACATCTTCTCTAATGATTTCCCAATTCTGGATGCTGCCGAACTTGTCCTGGGGTTCCGCTCCCACTTATCACTAATAATCTGCAGATTGTAGCTCAACCCCGCAACAATGATTGTGTATTTCCCTTCTTTAGGAGTCATTTCCTGGCTTACATGGATTTTTCTTCCTACTCTGTACATGATCTCTCTCCCTTCCCACGGCCATCTTCATTACCCGATTCCACCCTACACTATCCTCATCTGAAATCCACTTGATTCTCCTTTCCATACTTTTTTCTACAACACATGTAACCATGACTCCTAATCGTACCTATATACTCTACAAAAAATCTTGGCTTCATTTATTTCCCGAACACGCGCTTGTGAAAATTACTTTCCATCACCCTTCTCTGCTCCTTTCCTAGTTCCATAATCTTTCTAGTTGCCTGATCAACATTTTCTCTCGTCCTTTTCTCTGCCTCAGCATATAACCTGAGAAACTTAAGCTCAACCCTATGCCCCATCTAATAAACACTTACAAAGACCTTTCAAACTATTATGTTTCATATTCCTTAAATTTCTTATATTCCGTATTTCTACTCCATAACTTCACACTGATCATACCAGCACGTCAAACATCCTAACCCTCATTCTTCAGTTTTTCTTGCACCTTCATTTCCCTATTCCACATACTTGTCCTGCTACATTTGTATCACATTCCGTCCTCTTTCTCACCTGCAGCTCGATTCCTCCTCCTGTTTTGAACCAGAAACTTGAGTGGCAGAACTTTCTTATCAACTTTATAACATCGCTATTCATTTTTCCATTCATATGCGCCCAATTCCTCGTCCTGTTCAGAATTCCTTCTCCTTTTGTTTCCTATATGCACCCTCATCTTTGTTTTGAAAAATTTTCCATCCATCTTTTCTATCAAGTTTGATATCTTTTTCCTTTTTTTCTATGCCTTCCCAAAATACCTCCCCCCAAAGGACTCTACTGAGTCAAAGGCTGCTCGGAAATCCACAAATGCAGCAACAAGTTTGCTTCTCTTCTACCCTAAGTTCCTGTGTGCTAAATTATGAATAATTTAAGTTAATTTTTTTCACAGAACAATGGAGCGCAGCAGCTGGCTTCAGAAGCAACTGTGTACATCATGTTAGAGGATGTGAATGATGAAATCCCTCTCTTCACGGAACGAGAACAGGAAACAGTTTTGGAAGGCGAACCCATTGGCAGCAAAGTCACCCAAGTCAACGCCATCGACAAGGATGGTACCTTTCCTAACAATCAGGTTTGTCTCCATTTTCATCATAATTAGAGAAAATATATGTTTATTTGCATTTCCAAACTAAGGGAGCAAAATATCGACTGCTGCACACAATGTAGATTCAAATCTGAATGAGGTCGTATAACGAATCAGTAGAGTAAGGTCAAGAAATTGTTCCTTGAATGGTGGAAGCAGAAAGTATTTTCTACTCCCTAGAGAGTAGTAGGTACCTTTTCCTCCCTAGGGAGGAGAAAGCACATTTCCCTTCCTTGGATTATGCTTTGATTTATTTCTATTAAACTTTCAAGTTACCTGTTATAAAATTGGTTATTTGAATGGAAATCAACTATTTTATTCAGAAGTTGTATTTTCTGTTCGAAAGTTTGTTGTTTGGTTAAACATTCGGATTTTGAAATATAAAGTATATTCTTTTTATTGAAAAATCATTTAACGAGGTGAAGATTAATCCTTCTGGTTCAAAATTTATTTTTTTCGAATAGGAAATGAATTTTTACCAATGCAAATCCAACTTTTCTCATGTTGGTTGGAAATTGATTGGTTTTTAATTCCATTGTCGACGTTTTAGTTAGAAATCAGCTTTTTGATCGGAAAGTCATATTCCTCATTCTGAATTTGTAATCATTTATAGGAAAATTCATCCTTCCTGATTAGAAAATTAATTATTGTATTCGTAAAGCAACAATTTTGATAGAAAATTACCCTTACCGTTGCAAATTCAACTGTTTGTTGGAAATTTGTCTTTTTGTCTTAAAAATTGAATTTTTATGGTAGGATCTTAAATTACTTGTTCGGAAATTCATTTTTTTTATATGAAGCAATCTTCAGAGATTTGGCTTTCCTTTGTCTGAAATTCAAGAATGTGGTTGAAGTTTTTCTCCTTGCGCGATGAAAAGATCTTTATTTGTTTAAAATATACTCCTTCTCGATTCATGCTGTAGAATTGATCATTTGAATGAAAATCAACTTTTTTGTCGTTGTTTGGTTGAAGATTCGGAATTTCGAAAATGGAGTATATCTTTTTGATTGAAGAACCCTCTTTCTGTTTGTGGAGATATCCCTTTTGTTTATGAATTTCTTTTACTTGGTAAAACATTTCTCGTTTCAACATTCATCTTTCTTGGTTAAGGGTTCAACTGTCTTCTCTAAAATTTATCTTTCGATCTTTGAGATTGAACTATTTTCATTTTATTTTCGAACTGCTTGTTGGGTATTTAAACTTTCCCGCTTAAAATTTTGACTATTTTGTTGTGAATTCATCCCTGGGGGTTAGAAGGTTCACAATTCTGACTGTGAAGTCTGTAAAAATTTATTGTCCTTATATATAATAATAATAATGATAATAATAATAATAATAATAATAATAATAAATCTTTATTAAGTTGTCAACCAAGAAACAAAATCTACAAAAAATATATATATATATAAGGTGGATCTAGAAAACAACTCAAAGGGCGAGATACAGCTCACAGCTGCTACTTATATGCCTTACTAGTTCAGTCGGTAGAGCATGAGACTCTTAATCTCAGGGTCATGGGTTCGTGCCCCACGTTGGGCGCCAGTGGTCACTTATCTTGTGACATTTTCCTGAATAACAGTTGCTACCAGGAGTACCCTGCGGTGGTTGTTCAACTATTGAATATGTTTTTAATATTCCTTTTCGTTTGAAAGAGCCTTAATTCTCCATCATGATAGTAAATAAAAGAAATGTTTGAAATTTGTTTGGATTTTTTCTCATAAAATCAATTTTCAGTACCGTTGTTGGTACAATTATATTAAAAAATAGAGAGAAATGGATTGGAAGGAAAAATCCATGCCTCTAGAAATATTGGCTCAAATAATCAAACAGCAGTTAGGTGATTTATTTAATGTTGAGCAATAAATTTGTATAGCAAGGAGGGCTTTTTATACTTATCCTTCAATTTTTTTTCCAGATTCCACGATTTTAAATACCCGAATTAGCGCATAAATTGATTCATGAGCTGAGTGCAAATCGCTCTTGTATTATCTCCATGCGATATCCGCATTAATATGCGCAAAACAGAACTTCCATCGGAAAACGATAAAATTTAATGCGTTCTCTTTTCATATGGAAATGAGGGACCTTCGTGAAACATATCAGCGAGCCAGAATAATTTTATAAAGTGATCTGTAAAATACTTGCCGACATATCAGAAGCCCATTATCCTCTGTTACACTCTTCTTGTTAAAAGTTATGTTTATAGGAAATATTAATCCCTTATAAGTATGGAGTGTACTTGACTCGAAAATTCTTCAGTAATGTCAATAAATCCAACTGTTGGCTTTGTGAAACTAGAATTTCTCTGCGTAATTCGATCGCTCGATTATTCCCTCCTGATCAAAGAGTCCTGAATTATTGATTTTGCGATAGTATTGATTTCAAATTCAATTCCATTAAAAGGATCATCCTACTCTGAAACATGAATGACTGAGTTGCTGTATAATGCTCAGGTACAGAGAGAGTACTTGGACCTTTCGGAGGCCCAAAAATGAACGTAACCTAAGTGAAAAAGTTATTTGTAGTTTACTTGTAGTTTGTCATTTTGCCTTATTTGTTGTTTATTCCTGTTTCAGGTTAATTACTATGTTGTGGATAGTGACAGAAATGAGGGAAAGGATTATTTCGAGATCAACAGGGATACTGGAGAAGTTTTCACCAGAGTCGTTTTCGATCGTGAAAAGCAGGGAGCCTACGCCCTGGAAGTGGAAGCAAGAGATGGGGCACCTTCAGCTCGTCCGAACAGCAACGGCCAACACAACTCCGGTAAGTACTCCCCAAATTGGCAAACAATATATTTATACCCGCATGCCAGAAGTATGTCGTAGTACTTTCTGGATAGATGCCGAAAGCAGTCATTCTTTAGTCGCTCCATGTCCTCGAGACACACGGAGGTTCCGCAGACCCTGTATTGTGTATCAATCGTTCAATGCGAGCAGTCATCTTACGGTCGTGAGATGTGGTCAAAGTTTTATTTTACCTAGCTAGTGTCATTTTTCTTTATGGCAGTGGCTTTTATAGGAACCCTGCAGGGGCTTCCTGACAAATTTCGTATCTACATGATATGGATCGATTTCTTACTTCTTATCTAAATATGTCTATCTTCTAATACCTAAAAGACTGAACCAAGACGTGAGAAATTTTTATAAATTTATTGAAAGTAGGCGACAGGTGCCTACGAAGAAGGATTTCGTAGCCTATTAGGTCCTCGATAAAGTCGTTGAAATCCCTTTCTCCCTTCGATTCTTCACATTTCATCCTCCCTAAATTCCCTCTCTTCTCACTGGGACTCCTAACCCTCAGTTTCCATTATCATTTCGTACCCTTACTTTCACATACTTCCCTCAGTTATTCTTACTTTCTCTCTTGTCCTATCCATAACCCTTATCTTGCTTCCTCATTTCATTTTCATACCCCTCACTCCTCCCCATCTCTAACATGTTCGCTTCCTCACTCTCTCTTATTTTACCCTTCCCGCATTTCCCCTTTCCTTACTTCCTCTGATTTCTCTGCCTCCTCACTCTTCCTCGACCACATTGGTTATCCGCACTCCTTCTCATCTCCCTTTCTACACGTTATTTTTTCCACATCTCTCACTCTTTACTCTCACTTACCCATATCCGCACCACCTTCTCTCCCTTCACTTCTCTTCATTCCTACCGCCTTTGTTCTCGTCACTTCCCCTCATTTTATCCATCCCTCATTTCACCTATCCTTACTGCCCTTCCCTGACCTTTTTCCGCAATTTCTTCTACCCTTTCCCTCACACCCCTCAGTTACTCCTAATTCACGTTTTTCCTTCTCCCTAACCCTTACTTTGTCTTCCTCTTTCCTCTTTTCCCATTCCTACCATCTTTGTTCTTCTCGCTTTCCCTCATTTAACCTTTCCTGAATTTCCTCTCCCGTCAATGCGTTTCCCCTTATTTCTCATTATTTCTCCGCTCACTTACTTCCCCTCACCTCTGCAGTTACTCCAACTTTTACTCATCGATCCTACATTTGCCCCCTCCCTTATTTTCCACGTCCTTCCACTTCTCTTGCCTACCACCTTTGTATTCCTTAATTCCCCTCATTTTATCCTTCCCTCTTTTCATCTTTCCTTACCGACCCTTCTTTTCCACAATTTCTTCTCCTCCTCTTTCCCTCACACCCCTCAGTTACTCCTCATTCACGGTATTTTTTCTCCCTACCCCTTACTTTGCCTTTCCTGTTTCCCCATTCCTACCACCTTCGTTCTTCTCACTTTTCCTCATTTTATCTTTCCTGAATTTCCTCTTCCATCAATGCTTTCTCCCGTTAGTTCTCTAACTTCTACTCATCTCCTCACATGGACCCTGCATTTGCTCCCTCCCTTATTTTCCACGCTCTTCCACTCTTCATTTTTTCCACGCCCTCCCACTCCTCATTCCTACCATCTTCGTTTTCCTTAGATCCCCTCATTCTCCCGACCATAACTTTCCACAAGCGCTTTTATTTCTCCCCTCTCCCTCACACCTCTCAGTTACTCCTAATTCACGTAATTTTTCCTCCCTAACCCTTACTTTTCCCTTCCCCTTTCTCACTCTTCTACTTCCAGTTTAATCACTTAGCAATAAACAAATAGTAAAAAAGATAATTCAGACGAAAAATTGTACACCTCTTCGAGGTATCCCATTTAAAAAACAGTATTTCCAGGAGACAAATTAGGACAAGGAAAGAAAATTAAAATGCCAGAATATAAAAAGACGGCTGGTACAATTGAAGATAAAAAATGGTTAATTTAGAGTGCCGCTTACTCAGTAGGAGATATAGGACACCCAAAGAAGGACGGTTCTAAAAATTGCACTTCTTCAGAACATTGAGTGACAATTCAATTATACTTTTATTTCATCCATTCCGAAGTTTACCTTCGAATCAACTAAATATACCTTTTCTCAGTACAGCATTGTTCTCCGATACTTTAAAAAATATTACTCCCATTAAGCACAGCTGTTTATTGCTCAGGAGTTTTTTTTTTTGCTTTGATGTTTCAACTATTTCAATTATTCTCACGAGAAAGTTTTTCCGGAACATCGTTCTTCTTTCCATGAATATTAAAGCCCACGATATTGAAACTATGGTAACGATGCTCCACTCTTAAGTCAGGTTTCTATTAAGAGCATTTTAAGGTTATTGCATAAAACGAGAAAAATGCTTTTTAATCAATAGCATGAGCCTAGTATCGTGAAAGCTTCCTCCCAACGTTTTCACTCTTGAGAAATAAAAGTTGACCTTCAGAGTTGCGCTAAAAATTGTACAAATTAGAATCTGTGTAGGTAAAAGCAAAGAAAACAAAAATGTTCAAAATTCGTGAGACCAAAAAGAACCAAATTGCTGGTCCTATTTTTAAAAATTTGACTAACTGGAAGTCATGATGCAAGATCAGGTTAGATGCTTGCGAACTTGCATTAGAGAAGGAGCGAATTTATTGGCCGAAGATGGAGTACCATTCAAGGGAGATAACCAATGAAAACTGAATCACGTGATCTGTGGATATTCGCGCGCAATCTGAATCTTCCTAACTTTGTGTTTCTGACTTTGAATAACAAAATAATCGAACCGATAACGAAAAACGATAAAGGATTTTCGTCTCAAAATATTTAAATTTAAAGTTTTTTCTATTTTTTGTTTCCTTCGATTGACGAATGGGCTTAAAATATTTATGAAACAAAAACTCCTTCATGATATCCAACAAAACATATGAGAAATATTTTTTTGGCACGAAAAATTTTTTTAACAGTGAGAATGACTGCTCGACAAAATAATACTGAAACAGTAAACAATAACCATTTTTTTAAATAATTGTTCGGGAAATATTCGGATTCGAGGTGTCTCTAGATTGTAATTTCTGTTAATCGCGGAAATGACTAGAAATATTCTCAAAATCAATATGTTTCAGATTACAATTAGTTGAATACAACAATATTAATTTTCAATTATGACAAATGTAAAAAAATTTCGGAGTTCGCCTTTTGCACGCAAAAAAAACTGGTTTTACGATCGCTGCAGCTTCAGAATCACTGAATCTTATAAAAATCGAAATAAAATATTAATTGATCAAGAACTTTTACAGAAATATTCAATACTACATTTTTAATAATATTTATGACCACAATACCGCCAAATTATATTGGAAAAATATATTTTTGAGGATTACCTTCAGTCATTTCGGCAATGGGAGTAATTTTCAATTTGGAAGGGAGTCAAATTGAAATATTTTGTCACAATAACTATTTACAACAAAGGTTATTGTCAGCATTTGACTCGATTCGATTTCATCGTTAAAAATAAATGTTTTAAATTCGAGAATGCAACTATAACTTTTTTGTTAAAAAATTTTTCTCATAAGTTCGGAATCCAACTATTTGGTTAATAATTTATCTTTTTCAATCAAAAATCTGAACATGTGGTTGGAATTTCATGTATTTTTTTGATCAATAGCCTCTCAGCATATGACTAATCTCCTTGATTCAAAAGTCATCTTTATGGTTGATAATTGAACTATTTGGCTTGATGTCCTTTGTTTTGGTTGAAAAATTCAAGCTCATTGGTTGAAAATGCAAATTTCTCGTGGAAAATTTATCTTTTCTGATTGAATTCGACTGTTTTCTATCATAAATCAAATTAATTCTGCGTTGAAATATCATTTATTATTGTTTCATCGAGAATTTATCTTTCCGGTGGAATATAAGGATTTGTTCATAGAAAATTAACTTGTTAAACTGATAATCATTTATTTCGTCAGTAATCTAGGTTTTTTGTTAAAATTAGTTCTTCTTGGGGGAAATTCATCTCTTTCAGTTTGAAATTTATCCTCCTTTATTGGAAGTTGAACTATTTTGTTGAAAATCCATTTCTTCATAATCACTCAATTTGTTAGAACTTTAATTATTCCGTTTTCGAGTAAATAATATTTTTGAGTTGAAAATTCAAGTCTTCCTTACACAGTAAAAACAAAGTGTGAATAAAACACTCGTTTAAGGGTACCATTAACCTGAAACAGAAATTACCCTTGGTAGTATACATGTTACCAAGTTAAGCAGGGTATGATTCGCCGACCACTTAGGGCAGGGCACTATAAAGACGAGTATGTGCATCCGCCATTTTGGGTCGATGTGAGTAGGAAGTAGTATGGCTATGCTTCAGTAATCATGATTATTGTCGTAAAAAAGAGTGTTTAATATAAATATTTTTTTCGATGTTGTGAACAATTCAGTTCTTATAAACCTTAAAACAGTTTCCCTCAAGTTGAGCAATCCTATAAACGTATTGAAGTGAAAAATTCAAAGAATATATCGTTGCATTTGTAGCGACACTCGTCCTAAAATTTAAAAGAAAAATTCAAACTATTTTTTCAATTTACCAAATTCTACTAAGCAGTAGTGGGTAAGTTTTACTTTTTTCTTTATTGTGAGGTTCAACTTCTTCAAATAGAATCATTTTTGTGTGGAATATAATTTGCGTGTAGAATTGAAGTAACATAACCACAAATTTCACATTTGTCCTAAACTTAATTTCACCAGGAAAGTTAAAATATTATCAAAAATATCCTTTTTTCCAATCCTTATTCACATACTTCGATTAAGAAGCATATTAAGTATAATATCAAGCAAAATAATATTTTGCTTTGAATGAACACGAAAAGGATTCTGGATATTCAAGGTTGTTGTATTGTGTTTTGAAGAAACATTAGAAATAAAAGGAGACGAAAGATAAAAAGTAAAAGTAAGAGTTTTTAGATGTTGCCTCCTCATTTGTCTTTCCTCTCTTTCATTTTTATGTTGTTTTTTAAAATTTAAATAAAAACATTTGGGGGTGTTTGTCCAAATCGAGCAGCTGGATTCTTGGTTTTTTACTTCAATTTCTAGGAGTTTCAGATATTCGCATGATGTGTGGTCGTTAAATAGAAATTAGAATTTTTTTCTTTCCCATTTTCAAATTTCTTTAATTTCAAAAATATTCCATAGTCTGAATGTAATATCTATGATTAAGAGACGAGTTTACACCGTTTCTCTACATGTACTCAGTTTATATAACTGACCATAATGTGACCTAATCATTACTTGATAATACATTCATTTAAATTTTTAAATGTTAGCTAGCAAAGAGATGAGTTCCTCATCTGTAGTCTTTGAGATACTTCTATCTTTTACATTTTCCTATCAGGAACGAGAAAAATCCACTAGTCACTCATATCTCATTTTTAAAAACATATTAAAAAAAAGTAAATACTCATATACCTCACGCTTTTTGTTGTCAGTCGATAGTGTACTATTGGAGTTTGTTAACATTATGTTTATGTTACTCTAATGCTCCGAAACAGATAAATTTCACCTAGAAATGCTTTTCATTATAGAAGTTTAATCTTACATTGAAGAAAAAATTTGAACTTACCCACTACTGCTTCGTAAAATTTGGTAAATTAAAAAAATAGTTGAGTGTTTGGTTGATATTTTAAGCTCAGAGTCGCTCCGAATGCAACACAATATTCCGTGTAATATTGGGCCACAACTCTATAAATGCAGGTAGTCTGCATGCCAAGCATATGATCTTTTCACGTGGTATATATCAGGACCACTGATGTGTATTATACACTGGATAGAAGATAGTTATGTATTTTTTGGTTCAAACGGGGACACTTTTCGATACCTAATAATGCACGCTGTCACAAATCAGCATTTTAACATAGTCAGCTGACTCAAAAACATACCACAATTTATGGCTTCAACTTGTCCGGCATTGTGACGTCATCCCCTATCCAAGGTATAATACAGATTAGGCCTGCATTTGTGACGCCATCTAGTATCCAGGGTATAATACAGATCAGAGGCTGAGGGCCTCCTGTTAATTGGGAACAATCAAGCTGCGATCTTAGTTCCGAAACCTATAACCATCTATACTTCAAAGACCATGGCATGGTTGGATTATCGCATCCAAACTGCCAAGGTCAAGTAAACACCGTGCATATTCTACCTGTAACAAAATTCAATCCCAAGTTTTAACTGTGTAAAAGCGTGGTCCTCTTGTCTTCGAAAATCAAACAATACGCCTGAAAATAGTTCATTCCATTAAAAATTCGACTTTTTGATGTATTTGTCATTTGAAATTAACTATTCTGCAAAAAAAAATGTCGGAAACAAATCAAATTTATACAAAATTTTTTCTACAGTGCATAACTTTTCTGCCTGGGTTCCAGTAGAAATGTCGAGAATGGCACTTTCGAAACAATGTTTGAAAATGGCGATAAAATGGAAGAAGTTTTGTTCCTCAAGAAGAATTTTATCACGAAGCCATTTACCACTTGTATTTTTACATCGACATAGATATCCCTCGGATTGAGTGAAACGCGGAGAAACTTTTACGTCGAATGTCGCTCCATAACGTCCCGGTAACAAGAGTTTTTCCCACAAAATGCGCATACAATTCATAGTATTGTATCCAGAATATAGAGAGGATTTTATTCAACGTCAAATTTATTAGGGAATCCGGGATAATGCATTTTAGTGCACATTCAAATTGCTATGGGAGTAGAGACAATGTACATATGAGAGTAGAAAATGGAACATTTATTTCCCGCTATGTGAAATCCTTGCAAAGTGAACTTTTCATTCAATTTTATGCTTTGTTATGCGCTTTTGCTAATTTTCAATCCGGAAAGACGGATTTCTACCGAAATAGTTTTAATCACAACCAAATAAGTAAAGAAATCAGATGCAACTGTCTGTTAAGAAAGGACTGCTTTCTCTGTTCCGATGGAATCCGAACCTAGGATCTTCCCTTATCTAGACGAATGCTCTCCCAACTGAGCTACGCTGCGGACAGAAAGAATACGCTTCCTAGCTATACATATATAAATATAGATATACAAAATTTTGAAATTCTATTCTAAGATTCTCATTTTAGTTACCTTGATCAGTTGAAAGAGAAAACTCTATTACCATCCGCAAATCAAGAAATCTACTGCACCGACTGGACTTCTGTTTTGGAAAATGTTTTGGTGATTTGACAAGTTAAATCGGTTAGGGCAGTAGATTTTTGGGTTACGGATGGTAATAGAGTTTTCTGTTATAACTAATCAAGGCAACTTAAATTAGAATTTCACAATAAAATTCTATAATTGAAGAGTAAAAATGCAAAAGAGGTCGAGCGACACTTTTCACTTCTTAGGAGAGACTAAAAACAGGTTGTAAATTCAGCAGGACCATTTAGGGAGAAAAAAAGTACTTTCGAGATTCTTACATGTCTTGAAGTTAGGTGTCAGGTCCGTTTTGACTCCTAACATCTTTCAACATCAAAAGTGGAGTCAATTAGCAGTTTCAGGGAAAACAGGAATTCGACTTCTAGATGTTGAGTGGAAGAGTTGATTTACAAAAAGTTTGTTTCAGAAAGGCATCCAGTTTTGAGAAATTTGAGCTTTATAATAGCGTAAAACTGACATTTTATTCAAATGACGATAGCAACTATAATTCTGCATATTTCCAGAAATTGAGAAATTCGGTTCCAGGTTATTCTGTACTGAATGAGAGGGACTTAATAGTAATTTAAAAAAATTAGCCAGTGTCGAGAAAAATGAAATTGTATTTCCTACTTTGAGGTAAGGAAAGCTTTTCGGATCTTTTCAAACAACAATAATCACTGCGATTAATATTAATCTCTTTATGCAACACGGCAGTTGGCTCCATCTGCATAACTACCCTTTAATTGTGTATGTATATGCAGAGCTAGAAAGTGTATACTTTCTGCAAAAAGATCATCGACGGACCGCATCGTAGCTCAAGTGGGAGAGCATTCGTGTGGATAACAAAAGGTCCTGGATTTGTAAAGAATACACTTACTGCATAGACGGGTGCCAGTATCGGGGGTTGTGGTCCTAACGCGAGAAGCAATTAGAAATCCAGTTCGAACCAGATTTGAAGCGACGAC
>WSXT02000006.1:571640-589858 GCA_011762715.2 Neuroterus valhalla
GTGGGGGTGGGAATGGGTGGTTTTCTGATTGGGTCTTGAGAGTGTGTGGGGTGGAAGGGGGGGGGGGGGGAGGGGGGGGGGGGGGGGGGGGGGGGGGCGGGGGGTTTAAATGTTTAGAAAAAATTGAATAGTCTTTCGGGTCACAAAATTGTCATACAAAAAAAAAGGAACTTCTAAAAGAATAGTTAAATTTTTATCCAAAAAGATGAAATTTCAATTAGAACGATTAACCATTAACAAACAGAAGAATTTCGTAACAATGTTGTTCTACTTACAACCGAGTATTTGAATATTCAACCAAAAGAGATTTCTCAACCAAGGAAGAAGATTAAATGTTGACAACCAAATAGTTTAATTTTCTACGATCAGGAGGGATGCATTTTCTACAAAGTAGTTGAATCCCTAACTGTAACAGATTAATTATAAACGAAACAGGTGCATCTTCAACCGAAAAAACATGAAATTCCTATCAGAGGACAATAATGTTTAAGTAGAACATTTTTCTGCAAAAAAATGTTTTTTTTGTGCTTTTTTTCTCTTCAAAATTTATGGATTAAAAGTTTTTTCAGCTTTGGTTTTTAGAGTTGGAAAATGCTGTGTTCAATTTTCATTGATTTAAATGAAGAATTTTCGGGTTTGGGAGTGCAGATTTTCTTATCTCATTGACAATGAAAATTCATTGTGAACCAGGAAAAAAACTCAAATGACCGTGAACTTTTTTCTCCGATTCAAACGGCCACCCTAATATTGGTTTAATTCCTTTCTTAAGGTTTTTACATCATCACATTCACTTTCTCACATGCTTGGTTTTTTCTATTCCATCACCTTTAGCTTTATACATTTTCCTAGAAATGTGAATTTGAAATTTCATTTATTTCAGGCACTGTTACGCGAAAGTCAGATTCAAAAATCAGTTCATCCGAATAAAATATTGTCAGTTGATACCACAAAATTTGAATTCAAAATTTAATCTAAGAATGACTTGAAATCTTATTTATACGAACTCTCTGCTGAAATAATTGTGAAATCTTTAGTTGGCAAAATCTGTTGCTGAATTAACTAGTAGATTTCTCCATTGTTATAGAATACTTTCTAATTAAGAGAATTCATTTCGGCATCATTTTACTGAATTAAAATATCTAGCAGGGTCATTCCAAATTACTTTTTTTTCAGTTTTGCTGTTCAACAGAGCCAGATAAAGACTCGACTTTCTTTGGAATAACCCTTTGGTTCATTTTTCGGCATTTCTTACATTTGAAGGATTTTTTTTCAGGACGAAATGGAATCATTGATCCATTCAACGCAACGAGAAAAAACTGATATTTCAAGACAACTAGCACAAAAGGAGGAGGAAGTTCGTCATCTGAGGGACAAAGTCTTCGTCCTGGAACAAAGAGTGGCCTTAGAATCAAGCAATGAGTTGACTGTTGACGAGAGAGTTGCAGATTTAATGAGGGAAAGAACATTCCTTGAAAGAAAACTCGAAGAGGCTCATATTCACCTTTCCGAAATCAAAACCAGCTGGTCTGGGAAAATCTCTAGTTTGGAAACCCAGGTTGGAAGACTCTGTAGACAAGCTGGTGAGGAGGGACTAGAGAGAAGGCGAGTCGAGGAGGAAAAGGACAAGTTGAAGCAAAAAGTCAAGCAGCTTGAGGCTGAAATTGAGGTGAACAATGTTGTAATGGCGACCAAAGACGCCAAGCTTTTGCGCATGGCAGAGGACATCGACGAGATGGCCACGGAACTGAAAGAGCTCCGGGCCAACGTCGATGACGAGGTCGAAGAGTTTAAACTTCAAATTGTGAGTTACCGTGATTCACAGTGATGATGCATGGGCTAGAACATCTTTGGGACAAAATAAAAGACTGTGTGATACACTTTTAGCTTTGTCGAGGGGCTATTCTCTGAGAAATTATGTGAAATTGTAAATGTCCATTCGCTGTCAAACAAGTTTTAAACAGGGTGGCGACTTGACCGGGAAACCGAGACGGACCGGGAATTTTATTGACCGGAAAAAACCAGGAAATGACCGGGAATTCGATTTGAAAACCGGGAAATTTCTTGAAATAACCTAGACAATTCAAAATTTTCTCGTGAAAATACGAGAAATGACCGCTTCCTTTTTATAAATTAAAAAGAGATCTTATCATTTGATTTGAAGAATGTAACGTTCCTTCAGTCTGATTCTGACAATTTTCAAAAATATCTATACTTTATGTTGCTCTGTCAATTTTTTTCTCGCTGACTCAAGTCTGATAATCAGAACAGACAAAAAGAATGATTTTCTCAATTTAAAAAAAAAAGTGTTTGTTACGTTTTATTTGCTTTCTCCTCATTTATCTGACTTGCGACAGAGAATTTCAGAAAATAATTATAATTTTTATTTTAGGGCAGAGCATTTCAGTAAAGATACATAATTTCACTTGTAACAAGGAATATTTTACATGGAACGGTAATTTTTCAAAATAAGTTGTATTCGAATTGAGAAGTGAGAACATTAGGAAAATTGCTTTTCTAATTTAAAGTTTGTCGAAATTTGACAGCCTCTTTTATATAATTTTAAATAAAGAAAGTACTTCAAGCCGTTTTTAGAGTAGAAGTAATACTTTGAATGAGAAATATTTCTAAATTATAATAGAAAACTTTCTCACATTGTTCACTGCGAATTTATCCTGTTTTAGTTAAAAAATCAATCAGTTTGTTGAAAATTAAATTCATTTGTTGGAAATTACACTTTTTTGTAGAAGGTGCATTATTTTGAATCAAAATCCAACTCTGATTGAAAATGTAACTACTTTGTCGAAAATCAATTTATTCCAGTTCAAAATTCATCTTTTTACCTGAGAATTCATCAGTTTGGTTGAATTTAAATTTCTCTAACTGGAAATTCAACTGTTTCATCGTTAGCGGAAAATTATCTTTTCTAATTCAAGATTCAACTATTTGGAAGAAAATTTTTCTTTATGGATTGATTAATTAGTTTGGTAAAAATTCACATATTTTGTTGAAAAATTGATTTTTCGTATAAAATAATCTTCTTCCCCGAAAGATACAGTTTTTGTTCGAACTGAAAATTCAATTATTTCGCTGAAAATTCACATATTTTGTTGAAAAATTGGATTTTTTGGTATGAAATTATCTTTTTCTTCGAAAATTACTTTTCTTGTTCGAAAATTCTTCTTCACGGTTAACAATTCAAGTTAAACAGTTGAATATTTTTTATACCAGTCGAAAATTCATCTGGTTACTTTTCTACTTTTGGTTGAAAATGATTATCTCTTTAGTTCAAAATTCAACCATTTTGTTGAAAATTAATATTTTTTGGTTGAAAATTAGTTTTTTTGTCAAAATTTCAACTTTTCTAGTGAAGGGTTCTTCATTTCATGTGAAAACTCGTCGTTCTGGTTTGAAATACAAGTGCTACAGTTAAACCTTTACAATTTTATTTGAAGATTCATCATTTTCCTTGAACATCGATTCGTTTGAAAGTTAGTTTTTCTTATACAAGCTGATGTTTTTTTGTTGGAATTTATTTTTTGCAACTGAAAATTTAACCTATTCCAATCGAAAATTCCAAAGTTGTAGTTAAAAATTCATTTGTTCGGCTAAATTCAAAATTTGAGTATAAAATTTTGATTGATAATAATTTATCTTATATACTAAAAATTAATAGACCTGTTTGAAAATTTAACTCTTCCAGTTGATCATTCTTTGTTTTAGTTGAAAACTCTTATGTTTGGTTTGAAATTGGGTTTTCGAACTAAAAATGTTCCTGTTCCATTTTTGGTTAAAAGAATTATTTTTTCAGTTCAAAATACAACTTTTTGTTAAAACATTGTATTTTTTGTTACAAAATTTATCTTTCTATTTGCCAATTTATCTCCTTGTTTGAATATTCACCTTCATGGTTGAAAATTGAAGTGCTCTACTTCAATATTTATCATTTTAGTTGAGATTTCATCTTTCATTCTTCAACACGATACATAAATTCTCAACTGCATGGTTAGGATTTCAACCAAGCAACGTGAATTTTCAACCAAAAATGCAGTTATTGAATGAATTTCATCTCAGAAAAAAATTGATAACAAAAGGAGAATTTTCAACAAAAAAAAATTTACAAAATACATGAATTTGAGATGAAAATCGAACTATTTGCTTGGAAATTCATTTATTTTTTTTGGAAATTCATCTCTTGGTAGAAAGTTAATTTTTTATTGTTGAAAATGTAACTATTTTATTAAAAGTTCATCTTTCTGGTTTGTAAATTCATTTTCTTGTTTAGAAATACATATACTTTGTTAAAGAAACATCTTTTGATAGACATTTTTTCTCTTCGATTTAAAATTCATCTTTGTCGGCTCAAAAATGTCTATTTTGTTGAAACTTTTAGTAATATTTTGATAAATTCATCTTCTCCTTTAGAAAATTCAACTGTTTTTTTGGAAAAGTCGTCATTCTGGATTGAAAGTTAATCAAATATGAACTCTCTTGTTAAAAATTCAATTTCTTTCTAAAAAAATCGTTTTTTAGCGTGGAAATTCAATTATTGAGTTAAAAGTTCATGTATTTTGTTTAAAGTTTAATATTTATATTTTCGGTTAAATATTCATTTTTCTTGTTTGAAAAGTCAACTTTTCGGTTGAAATTTGATCTTAGTAGGTTATTAATTAAACTATTTTCTTCAAAATTGATCTATTTTATGGTCGTTCCATTATTTTTGTGAAAATTCAACTTTTCTGTTATAGTCATCTTCTTGTGTCAAAAATACACCTTCATCGCTTGAAAATGAACTTTTTCGTTAAAAATTTAATTGTCTTAGAGAAAATGGATCCTCAGAGGATAATAATTTAGAACTTTTCTGCCTTGAAGAATGTTTTGTTTCTTTACACAAGCAATTATCTCCGCGCAAAACGCGCGATTGCTAGTGACATTTCCGATTTTAGGCAAATGCATATTGATCAATAGTCTCTCAATTTTCAAATTAACCGAATAGAATGTATGGACTGCAGCATACCTGCTTTTCTAATTGTCTGATTTCTCAGTAAATAGCCCCTCGGGAATCGTTTTCCTTCGACTTTTTCTACATTTCTACATATCTACATCACGTCTGTGATAGCTATTTACACTTAACCCTCTAAAAAGTTCATCAAACAATCAGAGAGAGTTACATCGTTTTTTTTTTCGAAACTGGAGACAAAATCAGTGATAAAAAGTTGTTGATTGTTATAACTAGTGATATTAAGATTCTAATAATCTATATGTTACAAATTACGTTTAGGTTAGTCACTGGATTCAGAAATTGAAAATTCACTGGCCAAGAATTCTTCACTTTAAAGCGTTTTCTTACAGGGAAATCGTAATAGGGACAATTTTCTATCGGAAATAGAACAAGAATCGGCCAGGAATTTTTTTTACTGAGACAAAGTGGCCTGATTTTTTTTATTGAATTGATACCAAAGACCCAGTTTCGAGAAAAAAATACACTGCTTTAATCGTTTTCCTTCGAGACAAGGGTTTGTTTCTCAATGATAGTTTCATATTAATGTTAAACTAATTTTGAAAAAAGGTTCTAGCACCTGAGTCCAGTACTTGTAAAATCGTAAGGTTCCACCAAAATCCACTGTGACACGATTTGTCGTTATTGCATGAGTGAAAAATGCTTGAAGCTTGATGCACTTTTTTCAGTTTACTACAATTTTACATTCCGAAGGCACATTTTTTATTTCGCTTATTTAAGCATGCCAGGTTCACTGACGTTTATTATTCTATTCTATATCCTTTTTATATTTTCCATTCCTTTATTTGTACTGTTCTCGTACCTGACGGATATTAGGTATCGTTATAAGTATTTTTATGTACGATCTGATCATATGTACTTTTATTTTAAATAATAAAGTGAGGAAAATTTCAAACTAAGTTTTATTTCTTATCGCTTATTTTTTACCTTTCCTTCGATTCTCCTTTCCACGCAGCTTTTTATTCGCTATATTATTTCCTTACAGAGTTCCATGATTTTTTGAATAATTTGCTGTGTGTTTATGGTTGTTCAATATTCATAGGCGATTTATGACCTGATTATTTGTTGATGAAATTTTATAATCGTCAATAAATTTAGCAAGGCATGAAGCTAAAAAGATAGTACAGAGGAGTCATTTTTTTTTTTTTTTGTATCTATTTTATACTTATTTTGATGCGTCACTGGTAAGATAGATATATATCTACATGAATTTTTGAAATGTCAGCATTCTAATTGTTTTAGTTGGTCTAAGTTTCAAATTTAAAAATCTTTGAATTCAGAGATTTGACATTCACTGAATATCATGAAATGAATCATTAATTATAATTTCCTGAACCTATTACTGCTTTTTATTAAATCATTTGAATCAACACTGAATTCTTTAAATTCCCTTTGAAATCCACTGAAATCTAATCTTTTTGGATTTTTTCTTCCAATTCATTCTAAAGGCTTTTAGATTCAGCTCAAATTCTCATAAATTTTATATGACTGTTATTCACTACCTTATTCACTCATATTTATCTGCATTTATCAGAGTATTTTTGGACCCCAAAAATTTTGTTCCATTTGCTTAAATACAAATATTTCGAATCTGTATAAAATTCATCGAATTCTCTTGACTTTTCTTGCATTCTTCCAAATTCACGCTAACCGCCTCAAAATCAATAAATTATTTTCTATTATTATTGAATGATTTCGCATGCGTCCCGAATTCTCATTAATTATTTTCGGATTCTTCTGAATTTTTTCAAGTTATCTCGAATTTCCTGAATTATCCATGAACTCTTTCAAATGCACTTGGAATCTTCTGAATTCACTGCCTACTCAATCAAATCCATTTGTCTAAATCTTTCAATCCTTGAGCTCTCCTAAATGCACTATTAATTAAATGAATTGAATGAATTTTCTAAATAGTTTCGAATTGTTTCTAGTTCAATTTAATTTTTGATGAATTTCATCGAATTTTCCTAATTTTCTTTAAATTCTTTCGAATCATTGGATTCTCTTCACTCCCATTTATCTGAATTCAATGGATTTTTTAAAAATTTTACCTAATATGTTCCATTTACTTGGAATGTCCAAAGTTTCCTTGATTTCTTTTGTATTCACTCGAATTCTGCGTTAATGAATGGAATTTTTTTATTTTATTCAGTTGATTTTAAACTTTCTGAATTAAACTTGAGTCATCTTGAATTTGTTCCGGATGCTCATGATTTTCCTTGCATTTTTGCAAATTCGTTCAAAATTTAATGAGTTCAATCAAATTCCAAAATAGTCATGAATTGTTTGAAGTTCACATGATTCTTTCAAAAATCCACCTAAAATTTTTATGAATTCTATCGATTTTTTTCATTTTCCTATACATTTATTTTTTTACGAATTCTATTTACTCCTATTTATTGGATTCCGATTTAATTTTTCAAAAAAAAAAATAAATAAAATTGTGCAACCTATATTTTCTTGAGTTCTTTTAAACTAACTCCAATTTTACTTGCATCAATGGGACTTTTTTCATTTTATTCAGTTGATTTGAATCATTTTCAATTTAATTCAATCTTGTTCAATTCGGATGCTTATGAATTCCCATGCATTTTTGCAAATTCACTCCAAATCGAATTCTTTTTATTTTCCTATTAGTTTGTACATTTGCTGATTCTATTCACTTCCATTTATCAGAGTTCAATAGACTTTTTCCAAATAAAAGAAAATGTATTTAACTCAATTGAAGTATCCTTGAATTCTTCTAGATCAATCTTCAATTCTTATGAATTCCATTGAATTCTCTGAAATCCTCTCAAATTCTTTTGAATTTGTAACAGATCTTTTGCCACATATTTCAAAATTACTCTATTTCGTTGATTCTCCTTATCTTAGAACCCCGACGAGCCGAATGATCTTGCATAAAAAAAACTATCCAATATTTAATTCGAAATCCCAGTGAATAGAGGTAAATCGAGGTAGATAGAGGAATTGAGAATCTGACGGTTACGAAATCGGTGCTCTTAAAACCAGCCTAATTTTCAAAATAAAATTATATTTACACTCGTACAACATAGAAACACAAGAATAAAATTTCGAAATACTTATTGTTAAAAAAATTACACCCAAGTCGTAATTCCCAAGTTGAATTCTAGTTATTTTGTTCCATTCACCTGAATTACTATAAATTTATCTTGAACTCATATGAATTACATAGAAATCTGTTAAGTTCCCTTGAATTCTTCTTAATTTCTTCTAATTTTACTAAAATCCATGGAATATTTTTCATCTTTCAAATTTCTTCCTATTCATTCGGAATTTACCAAGAAATCTTATTATTTTATCTTGTACCTATTCTTTTCCATTTTTTAGAGTTATCTTGAATTTCTATTGTTCTTCCTGAATTCTTGAATTTTGTTTAGTTTAATTGAGTTTTCAAAAATTTATCGAACCTCCCTAATTTTCCTGAATTTACTTTATATTGACTTACTGTTTACTCTAATTGCTTCAATAGAACTTTTTTTTAAATCTAGAAAGTTTGTTTTTTTGAATTGTAATATTCATAATTCACCCGGAATTTTTATGAATTATTCTTGAATTCAAAGTGCTCATGAATTTCGTCGAAGTCTCTCGAATTTTCTCAAGTTCTTCCAATTTCAATCCAGTTTTACTCAAGTCAAAGGAATTTCTTGATTTTATTCAGTCGTTTTGAAATATTTTGAATTCCTTGTAAAATGTTGACAATTTTCTCAAATTTCCTGAAAATTCTACCTTGACTTTTTATGTGCTCAATCGGATTCTGCTCATTTCTCTGAAATTTTTCTAAACTTGGCAATTCTATACGTTTTATCTTGATTTGATGGAATTTGTTTGAAATTTGAAAGATCTTTCCATTTGCTTGAATTAATCCAAATCACCCTGTATCCTTTCGTATTAATTTTCATGTCGTATTAATTTGATCAAATTCTCTGCCATTCCTTCGAAATATTCTGAATTCGTTTCAATGATTTTACAAAATATGATTTTTCGCCGTACTTTCGAACGTGTATGAGAAAAACAGTATACACCACGCGGGCAGAAGTTCGAAAGCCCTGAACTGCGAGATATGATGCCCTCGGCTTCGCCTCGGGCACCATATCACGCAGTGCAGGGATTTTAACTTTCTGCCCTTGTAGTGTAATATACTACTATTCCTTTTGAATTCATCCTAAAATATTATTAAATTTTTCTGAATTCGTTCAAATTTAGCTGCAATTCGTATTTCATCCCATTCTTTTTAATTGTAAATAACATTAAGTAACATTATTAATGCACGTAAGTCCCTTTTTGGGTTTGAAATGAGTCACTTTAGGCCACTTTATGATTCAAGTGTTTCACCTTTTTCCCCTTCTTTCAATCATAAATTTGGCTTTGGCAGTCCTAAGTATTTTTCAACATAATCACTCATAAATTATGAATATAAATACTGTGTGTAATTTTTCATTACATAAGAAATGGTTGATTTCCACATTTAACTGACTTTATTTTCCACAGGAATCTTCCTCGAGAGAAATAAGCGATTTGAAATCTCAAATAGAAGAAGTGACTTCCGAACTTGAATCCACAACATCTGAATTATCTCACCTGCGATTATCTCTCGATGGAGAAAAGTCAAATAACTCTTCTTTGCACTTGGAATTGGCTCGTTTAAGGGAAAATTTAGAATCGGAGAAGACTTCATCAGCGACTCTGCGAGTTTGTTTGGAAAAAGAGAGGGATGAAAAAGACTCTGCATTGTTGAGAATTGCCCGGATTTCTCAAGAAATGCAACTCGTAAATCAAGATAGTGGTAGGCAGGAAGTTGAAAATCTTGAGCTTCAGAGTAAAGTGGAAAAGTTAGAGGAAATTTTGAAAAATAAGGAAAAGGACGTGGTGGAATCTTCTAGGGTACAAGAAGAGACAACTCAGAGGTTGAAAGAATTTGAAGAAACTGAACGAATAAGAGCGAGGTTGGAGGGAAATGAAAAGGTACTTAAGAATAGCCTTTCAGATATGGAGGAACAACTTCAAGAGAAAACTAAGGTGAGATTTTCCTCTTTGAAATTACAAAATTTAATTGTAAATTTTATTCAAACAGGGTTGATAGTTACAAACCGTCGCTACGATCCTGGATAACTTTTAGTGCGTTTTTGATGATATATTTTCACAAAGTTTGCGAATTTTGTGTATTTCAGATAATATCTCGATAATATCTGAAAATGACTGAGAAAACCGGGAAATGACCGGGGATTCAATTAAAGAACCGGGATTTTTTTCGACTCAACCTAGACTATTAAAAATTCTACCGAAAAAATACGAGGAATGACCGCTTTATTCTTATGAACCAAAAAGATATCATTTGATTCAAAGAATGCAGCGTTCCTTTAATCTGATTCTCAAAACATTTAAATACATCTATACTTCACGAGAGAAAGAATTTTTATTTTTTTCCCATTATAAGAAAAACATTAAATGCAAAATGTTTACAAATTTGTTGCTCTGTCAAGTTTTTTTAGCTGACTTTAATTTGATTATCGAATTGATGGTAGCCCAAACATACAGAAAAAATTATTATCTAAATTAAAAAAAAATGTATTTGTCACCTGTTATTTGCTTTTCCTCATTTATCTGAATTGGGACAAAGAATTTCAGAAAATAATAATAGCTTTCATTGAAACTAATTATAATTCGGATTTAAAAGAGAGTAATGAAAAAAGTCGTTTCTCCAATTCAAAATTCGTCACAATTTTCTCTCCTCTTCATTTTAAATGGAGAAAGTACTTCAAGCAGTCCTTAGAGTAAAAGTAGTATTCCGGAAAAGAAATATTTCTGAATTATAATAGAAACTACTTTTTCTCAATTTAAACTTGTTTGTTTAAAATCAAATTTTTTTGTTAAAGTTGCATCATTTCGATTCAAAATTCACCTCTGTTTTCACATTGTTACAAATCGATTCTTCTTTTTTTGGGTGAAATTTCAAGTATTTAGTTGAACATTGATTTTTGAATTTTAAAATTAAACTATTTTTTGAGAATTAATGTACTTCGTGGAAAATTTGCCTTTTTTGGAGAAAATTAATCTACATGGTAAAAAATTAATCTTTTTGCTCAAAATACATTTATTCATTTGAAGATTCATTATTATACCTGAAAATTCATCAGATTGGTTGAAAATCGATTTCTTCTACTGAAAACTTGACTGTTTCATTTTTAGTGCAAAATTGATCTTCTCTAGTTCGAAATTCCGCAATTTGGTGAAAATTTTCCTTTTGGAATTGAAAATTCAATTATTTCGTTGAAACTTCACATATTTTGTTGGAAGGTCAATTTTTATAGAAAATTATCTTTTCCTTCGGGAGTTAATATTCATCTTCAGAAATTTTTCTTTACGGTTAACAATTATTCAAGTCATACAGTTGAACATTTTTCATTTTAGTCGAACATTAATCCTATTGAAAACTTTTATGTTTGGTTTAAAATTAATTTTTTGTGCCAAAAATGTCATTATTCCATTTTTGTTTGGAAATTTTTATTTATATAGACCAAATTTCAACCATTTTTTTGAAAAATTGTATTTTTTGGTCAAAAATTAATTTTTTGTCAAAAATTGAACTATTCTAGTTAAATGTTCATCACTTCAGTTAAAAGGTAGTCTTCCTGGTTAAAAATTCAACTACTTCAGTTAAATATTTACAATTCCATTTGATTCTTCATCATTTTGTGTGAAAATGTAATAATTTGTGCGAGAATTCCTATTGAAAAATTCCATAGTTTCAGTTGAAAATCAATTTGTTTAATTAAACATCTATTTTTCCATTTTAAAATTTGAGTATTCAAATTTTCGTTGACATTTGATCTTTTTCAGTAATAGTTGATTTTCCGTATTTAAACTCAACTCCTCCAGTTGAAGATTCTTCGTTTTAGTATAAAACTCTTTTGCTTGGTTTGAAATTGTTTTTCTGAACTAAAAATTATACTGTTCCATTCTTCATTTTCGTGAATTTGGAAATTATTCTTGTTTGAAAACTGACCTTCATGGTTGGAAATTCAAGTTCTCCAGTTATAAGCCAGGCATCTGGTAGTTTTGTGTGGTAATTTTTTGGGGAGTCATTTTTTTTCTCAAGTTCATTATTTGGGGGTCCATAATGAGGGGTCATATTCTCTGACAGGAATTTGGACCCGGAACACGGAAATATTTTTTGAAAAAGACGGAAATATCACATGGCCGTGGATTGTCGCTTTCCTGTGCATCTGAGGGATAAACATATTTAAAAATGTTTTTTTTTATCAAAAATAAACTAGATAAAATTTCGCGTAAAACTAAAAAAAAAGTATTCTATCATCAATAGTCTAGGAGTTACGGCCTTCCTCAAAACCCCAATTTTTCGCCAAAAAACACATGTTTTGTTTTGTATTTGTGTAGCTCGAACACTGATAACTAGATTTAAAAATGGTCAACAGATGAATTGAAGTAAACGTAAAACTCTGTAATTCTAAAAAAATACATTGTTCTAACTATGATAGATCGGGAATTAGCACCTGCCAAAGGTGACTCATTTCGACCTGATTTTACAGGTAAATTCTCCGAGTTCAGTTTCTTGTAAATAGCTCGTTCCCGGATTGTTACAGAAGGGAGTACCCAGAAAATAAATACAAGCAGACTTGATTCTGCGTAAGTTAAAAAAAAAAAGTTTCTACCCTCAATAGGTCACGAGTTATGACCTCGCAAAGTGTACCCTTGAATTCAGTGACTAAATCGCACAGCGGAACCAAACTTCGACCATTTTCTCAACATATAAGTTTTTAAGTCAAACGATATTGATAAATATTCTTATGAATGATCGATTCATCAATAATTAAACATTTTTTATTATCAAATAAACAATTTTTTAAATAAATAAATTTACATCGATCATCAAACTTGCATTTGTAAGCATTTTCGAATGGAATTTCGACTAGGAGCGCTTATTATAGATTGAAAATTGATATTTGATCATTTTTTATAGATAAATAATTAATTGTTCAAAGAAATAAATTGCCCTCACTTAATAAACTTACATTTTTCGGTATTTTCATATGAAATTTCTACGAGGGACGCTTATTGTAGATTGGAAATTAATATTCAACTATTTTTTATAATGGAATAAATAATTGTTTAAATGAATAAATTGTCATCATCCATCAAGTTCTCATTTACCACATTTTTTACTGTATTCTATTAGTGGGGTTTATTATTATTAACACAGAAACCATTACTCTAGTAGAAATCCTTGCGTCACATTTTTAATGCAGCATCAATTGTAATTTATATTACTCATTTCTTTTGAATGAAATTCTAGCACGAAGCACGCAATACTGGCGGAATCTTGCAGCTGAGGGATGCTGTAAGCCATGAATTCAGAATTGATGGATGATGACAATTTATTTATTTGAACAATTATTTATTCCATTATGAAAAATGGTTGAATATTAATTTCCAATCTATAATAGGCGTCCCTAGTAGGAATTGTAGTTAAAAATTCCGAAAAATGCACATGCGATCGGTAACGTGATGGGCAACACTTTATTTATTTGAACAATTATTCATTTACTCATCGAAAATGAGTAATAAAAAATGTATGATTATTGATAAATCGATCATTCATAAAAATATTTATCAATATCATTTGACTTTCAAACTTATATGTTGAGAAAATGGTCGAAGTTTGGTTCCGCTGTGCGATTTAGTCACTGAATTGATAAAGGGTACACTTTGCGAGGTCATAACTCGTGACCTATTAAGGGTAGGAACTCGTTTTTTTTTAAATTACGCAGAATTAAGTCCTTTTTCATTGATTCCCCTACAACTTTCTCGTGTGACATTCATGAAACGAGTGACATTCAAAAAACACGAATTTGGAATTTTTTGCTAAAAAGGACAAAAAAGGTGTATTTCTGAAATGTCATAAATTGACTCGTGACTCATTAGGAGTAGAAACTTTTTTTTTTAACTTACACAGAATCAAGTCTGCTTGTATTTATTCTCTGGGTACTTCCTTTTGTGACGATCCGGGAACGAGCTATTTACAAAAAACTGAACTCGGAGAATTTACTTGTAAAATCAGGTCAAAATGGGTCACCTTTGGCAGGTGCTAACCCCCGATCTATCATAGTTAGAACAATGTATTTTTTTAGAATTACAGGTTTTTACGTTTACTTCAATTCATCTGTTGACCACTGTTTACATCTAGTAATCAGGATTCGAGCTACACAGATACAAAGAAAACATGTGTTTTTTGGCGAAAAATTGCGAAAAATCGGGGTTTAGCGGAAGGCCGTAACTCTTAGACTATTGATGATAGAATACTTTTTTTTAATTTTACGCAAATTTTATCTAGTTTATTTTTGAGAAGAACATGTTTAACCTTCAGATGCCCAGGAAAGGGATAATCCACAGCCATGTGATATTTTTTATCTTTTTCAAAAAATATTTCCGTGTTCCGGGCCAAAATTCTTGTGACAGAATATGACTCCTTATTATGAATCCCCAAATAAAGAACTTGAGAGGAAAAAAATCACTCCCCCAAAAATTACCACATTTGCACCTTTTTCCGATCAGATGCCTGGACTATTAAGTATTTATCTTTTTATTTGAAAATTCATCTCCTTGATTGAGAAATGAATTTATAGTTGTTAATCAATTTCTTTTATCGTGAATTGATTTTTCTTAATTGTTACTTCAACTGTAACAATTTTTGTTGAAAAAATGATATTTTTTTATTGAAAATTTTAGTATTCTTTCGAAAATGATATGTTTCGCAATGTTTGATCTGTTGTGTTGAAGGATGTTTAGAATGAACGTCATGAATAAAAATAAATGTTTACGTTTTGCGAGAAATAAAAATATGTTACTTCTAGTTGACCGGAAAAATTTAAAAACTTGACCTTGGAGAACCAGGAAATGACCGGGAATTCGAAATTGTCCGCCGAATCGTACCCTGTTTTTGTACACCGCGCAGGTTGGAAGTAAACCTTGTAACTATAGGAAGAAAGGGGAAGGTTTATTGTTGGGCATTCGTGTAATTGAGACGAGTAAAATAATTTGGCTCAATTGTGTGAAGTTGACATTGTTCCGTATTTTCTGAAGTTTTACTTCAGCGCTGTCAGTAAAAGTAACGTTACAAACTTATGCAGCGTGAAAAAAGGGAAAGAAGGAAATGAGTCTAAAATCCAAAATAAAAAAGTAATTCCATGAATTTATCTATTAAGCATATTCGCGAAATTGGCAAAGTTCCTTAGAATTTATCATCAGGAAACATACTGAACTTTTTCTGAGTTACATTGTTACCAACCATAGTTTTTGGCTCAACATTCCCGCCTCTCCTAAACTAGTGACGTAGTTATCCACTTCTTAGAATTAGAATGTTTATTTCTTATTTCAAGGAATTTCGTAGTTGGGATTTTATTGGGAGATTGAAAATCTGATTTCATTTCCTTAAATACAAATTTCTATCATTTTTTGTTTTCTTAGACAATCAAGGTTCTTCAGCAGCGGTTGGCAGATATGAAAAAAACTCTTCAAAGGGAATTGAGAGTACCGTCATCTTCACTGGATAGTGATGCTGAAACTTCTGTGGCTGTGTTGAGTCCCAGCTCGTCCAAAACTGTCACTGCCAAGCAAAACCACACTAGAGAAGACGATGTCAATTTTGAATACCTCAAACATGTTCTCATCAAGTTTTTAACCAGCAGAGAATATGAAGTAAGTATTTAATTCTAGTTATTTAAGTCTAAGTGCAAAATATTGTTTTTCCCCGATCATTTTTGGAGTCTTTAGTATCAGCAGGGTCACTCAAATCACTTTCAGTCACTTTTTTAAATTGAAATATCAGTCGATTCAATTTTTCTTTTGATAGATTGAATTTTATACCTTTTCGAATCGTATTGAAATTTTTAAGATTCCTCTGAAATTTTCTGAATTTAAAAAAATTCTTTATTATTCTTTTGAATCCCTTTGTATTATTCAGAACTTCTTTGAACTCCGTTGAATTTTTCTTAATCCCATTGATTATTTTTTGAATTAGTTGAATTCCTTCAAATTATTCCAAATTCCTTTCAAACCACTTGAATTCAGTCTGATTTTACTGGAATCTATGGAATATTTCGGATTTTTTTCTATTTTTCTAGTTTACTAGAATCACTTTTGTATCAACTCTGAATTCTATCATATTCTTTGAAATTTCCTTTCTTTTTATTCGCCCTGACTCCCTTGGAATTTCTTTCAATTCCTCCTAGATAAAAAAAAATCGAAACATCACTTTTATAAATGAATTTTTTATTTTTTACCATAAAATCTTCAAGAAATTAAAAATGCCCTACCTCAAAATATTGTTCTATTAAATTTTTTTATTTCTTATAACGCGAAAAAATTGAATGGGTTCAACAAATAATTCTCTTATTCAAATATAATTTACAAACCTATTGGATCTCAAGTCTCAAAGAAGAAAATTCCACTTGGAAAAATTGTTTATACGTATGGCGTTTTATATAATTGTAATTTCGTTTTGATTATTCCTTCGGAAGGAAGACATTTTTCGAAATTTCGTGCGATTTATGTCACGTGTGCATTTAAGAAAAACAAGAACAATTGGAGGTTTTCGGAAACGTTCAAGGCCATGTTATACTTACCCGATTCCTACTTCATCGGAAATTTTTTTGCAACAACTCACGTCCGCACCGAATGAGATATCAAGTTAAAATTTTGGAAAATCCTTTGAAAACAATAAACCACGTTTGTATACAACATTTGGATCAAAAATAAGCAAACAGTCTTTTTTGATAATTTTGTTGTTGTTGGAATTTCAAACTAAATGTTGTACACAAACGCGGTTTATTGTTTTTCAGGGCTTTTATCAAAATTCCAACATGATATATCATTTGGCGCAGACGTGAGTTGTTGCAAAAAAATCGATAATTTAGGTCACGTGACGCATGTATCACATGGCCTTAAAATAGATTAATTCTGGATTCAATGATTGAAGAATGATTCATTTCATTTCCAAATTATACAGTCTCCAGTTTCGAGGAATTTTAAAAGATTTCAAGGGATGTCCAATGGAGTTTAAAATATATTCAGGGTGGCAGTTCGGCGGACGATTTCAAATTCCCGGTCATTTCCCGGTTCTTCACGGTCAAGTTTTTCCATTTTTCCGGTCAACTGAAAGCTCGACTGGCAATTTAACATATTTATAGTTGTCAAAAAACGCAATCATTTTTTCATTCATGACATCTATTCTAAACATCCTTTAACACAACAGATCAAACATTGCAAAATAAATCAATTTTTAAAACAATATTCAAATTTGCAACAAAATAAATCTTTTTTTTTTACAAAAATTGGAACAGTTAAACTTACAATTAGAAATATCGATTTGCGGTGCCAAAAAAACGGATTTTTAACCAAATAGTTCATTTTTCAACCAAGAAGATGATTTTCAAATACAAAGATAAATATTTAACTAAAGCACTCCAATTTCTAACCATGAAGGTGAATTTTCAAACAAGATTATTTCAAAATAGAAAGAATCATTTTTGAAGAAAAAATAGGATGTTTGAACGAAATAGTCGAATTTCAAACTCAAAAAATAATTATTTGCAACGAAAAATGGAACAGTAAAATTTTTAGTTTAAAAACACAATTTCAAACCAAGTAAAAGAGTTTTATACTAAAACGATTAATCTTCAACAGAAGGAGTTGAGTTTTAATAACATAAATTAACTTTTACTGAAAAAAATTAACTGTCAACGAAAATTTAAGTACTCAAATTTCAAAACGGAAAAAATGGATGTTCAACTAAACAAATTAATTTTTTAACTCAAACTATGAAACTTTGAATAGGAATGAGTTACATTTTTAGTTGAAAAAAATACTTATGACAAAAAAAAACTAGTTTTCAAGAGAAAATTGACTTC
Organism: Neuroterus valhalla; assembly: GCA_011762715.2. Classification (NCBI taxonomy): domain Eukaryota; kingdom Metazoa; phylum Arthropoda; class Insecta; order Hymenoptera; family Cynipidae; genus Neuroterus; species Neuroterus valhalla. The sequence goes on from WSXT02000006.1 coordinate 589,605, forward strand.
CAACAAACAAAAAAAAGCTAACTGTCGAACATATTATTACATTTCTACGCAAAATGATGAAGAATCAAATGAAATTGTAAATATTTAACTCAAGTAGTTGAATTTTTAACCCGAAAGACTAATTTTTAACTGAAATGATGAACAGCTAACTAGAATAGTTCAATTTTTGGAAAAAAATTAATTTTCAACCAAAAAATGAAATTTTTCAACAAAATGGTTCAAATTTAGACTATACAAATAAAAATTTCCAAACA
>WSXT02000006.1:593726-621340 GCA_011762715.2 Neuroterus valhalla
ACTAATCAATTTGATTGGCCTTTGGTACACTCTTTCAGTGTCAGAAACTGAAGGTCAAGTTCGTTAGCCAGCTATTTCGGATAAAAAATAAAAGAGGGGTAGCACATTGAAAATTTTTTAGACCGTTTCTTTCAAGACTTGATAATTGTAAGTACAGCTTCCTATAGTGAGAAATAAGACAAGCAATTTATTTCTATGATGCTTTTTGATAACAACAAAATTGTCTGAGTTATGGCATTTTTAAAATTCGAAAATGTAAACAAAAATGAGAATTTTTAACTAAACAACAAAAGATATGAAAAAAAGTATGGGAGAAAAAATGTTTCTTTTCGAAAGCCCTATAAGACGGACTGCACAACTTTTTGAATTTTCTCAAAAAATCGAATATTCCAATTTTGATCGCACAAAAAGTAATTGAAAATAATCTGTGAACTCGATAAATTTCGAAAAAATGATGATATTCAATCGTGCTTTGGCACCCATTTTGAGGGACCAAAAATACAAAACTTGTTCGTTAACCAGCTGTTTTGGATTAAAAATGAAAGAGGGGGGAGCATTTTGAAAAATTTTTTGAATTTTTTTTTCCAAGATTCAAAAATTATCTTCATATGTGTGATCATATTCTTTAACAAGATATGTATTTTTTTATTTCATTCAGGAAAAATAACTATAAAAATGGAATAATAGAATTTTTGAAAAAATTACCAATGCTAACATAGAAGATTGATAGAGAAAAGTTTTTCACCCGAAAAATATCTGTAAATTTGTTATAATTTTTCCCATTGGACCCGCAGTTTTTGTTTGAATCGTAAAGAATAAAATCAGGAATTCAAATTTGAATTACTATAAAAACTACGCAACATGTGAAAAAAATTAGGTAATGAAACTTCTCCGCCGTTCTGGACAAACTTTGATCGAGTGCGCAGCACCAGACACGCGATGAGAGTGTATTCGTTAAAGCCGGAGAAGCTTTAACAAAAGAGAATTCACATTCATCAAATTAAAGTAGTGGAAATTTTGCTCTTAAGTTTCAAAAGCTTTGCATATAACAGTAGGGAAGTACAAAGGCCGAGCGCGTAGCACGAGGTAAATTCATGACCGAGCGCGGAGCGTGAGGTGAGATTACTATCGCGCGCGAAGCGCGAGATCCGAAAGACGCGCGTCTTCGGCGCGCTCAAGTTGCGAGCGAAGAGAGCCGCGAACCAAGCGCGCGATGAAAATGTGCCGTCGCGGCGGGCAGATTTTTTGATTTTATTAATATATCAAGGATTTTCACGAATCGAGAACCTCAATGAGAAAGGAAAATTTAAAAAAAAGACTCCAAGAATAAACTTGTATGCAAATTCTACATCTCATAACTTGTGAAGAATAAAATGAAAAATTCATGAATTTTATTTGAAATTCGTCTTTTCGGTAGAATATTAAACTTTTGGTTAAAAATTCTCCTCCTTGGTTATAAATGCAACTCTTTGGTTAAAAATAAATCTGTTTATATTGAGGATTGCACTATATTTATGAAAATTTTTCCTTTTCTTGTTAAAAACAACATTGAATGATGTTGAACTACTTTGTAAAAAATTCATCTTTCTAGATAGATTATTCATAATTTTATTTTAAAATTCCATGTTTTGGTGAAAATAAATATTCCTAAATGTATATTCTTGAGTAAATGAATTTTGGTTCAATAATCATACTGATGGGTTAGGAATTAAACTGTTTCGTACATATTTTGGCTTTTTGTCTTCGGAATTATAAAATGTTGTTACAAATTTCTCCTCAAAGGGGAAACTATTCTCAGGAGATTTATTCTTTGCCTCTTAAACATTAAAAATTCGCGTTCTTTAGTCCGTGTTGCGACTGCGAAAATGGCACTTTTTGAGGCAGTACTACTGCGCATGCGCAGCCCTTTCTTCGGCCATCAGCTGCCTGAAAATGATCTTACGTGATTCAAGATGGTGGCGTGGTAGCAAACGTAGCAAACAAGTGCCGTGTTCACAGTTGCGTGTGTGTGTGTGTGTGTGATAAATGACATTTCTTTCTTTCGTTTGTATTCATATGCAACACAAAAAACGTGCTGCTTCACTTTTTACTATGAAAATTTGATTTCAAACGCTTCGTTTATGATAAATAATCATTTTCAATATGAACTTTTGAGTTTATACTTCACAAAACAATCATCAAACACTTTTATGCCGCAATTAAAATGCATATTGAAAATTTGACCTCCTTGCTCGTTTGTGACACTAGCGCATCTAGATTTTAGATCCCGAAAAATTCAGATCCCGCTTGGCAGAAAAATTCTGGTCCAAGTAATGCAGAGTGTGCATATAGACACGTGTTTCTCGCGTGTGTTACGAAATAAAACTGCAGAGGGCGAATCTTAGTATAGTTTATCCAATTGAATCGGATTGTGAACAACCGACACAATTGTCAGCAACTTAAAACGATTCAACTGTTGACCAGCCTGGATCGTCATGAATCGTATCGAATCGATTATTCCTAGAAGGGTTGCTAATGCTTATATCATAATAACAGCAAAACCATTTATGATTTATGTACAGAAGAGATAAATGAGTTTTCCATCATAATCGATCCGCTAATTTGTCATGTTACAGTTCGTCCATTGATTCAAGTCCCGAATCAGCTTGTGGGGGCTCCGACCACTACCGACGTCACGTTGGTTTGCTATGTAGAAGCTTCTCCGAAGCCAATAAATTATTGGACTCGTGATACAGGTAAGAGCATTTTCCTGTAGAAGCATGAATTTCAAATTCCCTATAAAAACGCGAGTGTTTTTTTCCTGCAAATATCTACATGTCGATAACGTTGATGTATCATGTAACTTGGAGTCGTTTCAATTTTCAAAATTATGGACAGTAAAATATAGCGCAAACACCATCCTACAAAATATATATGATCATAATGAATAACACAACTGCTCCAATTTTTGCAACATGCGATCTTTTGTTCTTCAAAGATAGATTTAGAAATGAATACAATTCATGTTTAATGAATAATCCGTTGTTCATTTTAGAATAGAGAATCATTTTAAGAAATGAAAATAATCACGTTACATCAATTGCTTTCTACTACTCACAAAAATCGAAGGATATAAAGGAGAATTCCAAATGTTTAGGTAATTTTCAACATCCGATAACCAGAATGTTGTAGAATTTGATTAGCTTCAATTTAAGCCCTTTTTGAGCTTCGTACAAATTTTCGGCGCAGAGAAATCGTTGATCAAATCTGAAAAGTTAATTTTAACTTTGACAATCAATTACCCGGGGACAAATGGTTTCACAGAAAATGGAAGTAGGGTTTCAGAAACTGCAAAACATTCCCTATGACAGCAAACTAGTGGCTACTGATAATAAAAAAATTTTGGAAGTAGTAATGCTGACTGAAAAAAAGTTATGAATTTGCGAATTCAAGGATATTTGGAGAATTTGGTAAAACTTTGGAGATAGTGGATGAACAAAGAATACTGTCGAAATTTCGAAGTCTCAATGTGTCCTTAAAAAAATCTTAAAGTTGCGAAGCGCTGCAATTTTTGTTTAAGTGTCCTGAAGGTTCAACTTTATCCCCTCTGTCAAAAAACACCGTAGCAAGTAATTTTTTCATTTTTATTCATTTTTTCAACTTAAAAATGATTTTTCTCACCAATAATGCATTACTCTTCTGTTCATAGGCATCAATCACCAAGACAAAATAAAAAATAAATTTTTTCATATAAGATTGCTTGTTACGATGGTTTTTGACAGGAAGGATAAATTCAAACCTTCAGGACACTAGGGGAAAAAATCACAGCTCTTCGCAACTTTGAGGGTTTTTTATGGATACCTTAAGATTTAAAAACTACCGACGGTATCCCTCGCTCATCCATTATATCTAGAGTTTCTTTCAAATTTCCGAATATCCTTAAATTTGCAAATCTTAAACTATTTTTCAGTAAACATTATAACTTCGGAAAAAGATTTGTTGTCAATAACAACTGATTTTATGTCATAGAAAAGGTTTTACAATTTCCAAAACCCTATTTCCATTTTCTGTGCGATCATTTGTTCCCGAGTTATTACTTAAAAATCGTCCACACTAAAAAATGAAACAAGGGCAGATCTAAAAGAAAAGACACTTGGCGTTACAATTTCTTCTTTTTTTATTCGCTGTACGACGATTATTCTCCGAGCTATCGCATGGTGAAAATTACCAAAAAGTTTGGAACTTTTTCTTATATCCTTCAGTTTTTGTGAACAAAGCTTGTTTTACATTTATACTGAAGTTTGAGTCATCAAACGTTTTTTGAAATCGTTACTTTTTTGGAAAATCAAGAACAGAGTTTCTACCTGATGGATAATTTAAAAAGTTCTAGCTTTTCCCCGGTTTTTCTGGAAGTCGATTCCTAATGTTTTCCAGTTATCCAATATGTGAACATCCGTTTCTTAGTATCGAAACTTTGTATTTTTGGATTGTTATACAATTAATTCTGAGTTGAATTTTTTATTGTTTAAGTAGTATTAAAGATATCTGGATTTTTAATGAGATTCTGGTAGGATGGAGTTATTTTGAATTTGTTTATCAACCTATTGAAGGAATAGTTTGAATTCTAACGTTCCGAAAATTTTCAGATAATACCTAAAGAAATAAGCACTTTTTGAATACTTGTGCTCATTTGAACGTTATTCTATTTACAACCGCAGTAACTTGTAAACATAATTGTGCAAAAATCTTATTGCATTGGGCAACCAGCTCAAGTTAGTACAAGATACATTGACAAATTCAAATATTCTAATACCCAATTATAAATTTTCTATAAAAATTCTCCAAAATATACATTCATTTCATTTTCATTATCATTCCCTTACAAATGAGATAATTCTTGAATTTCCTAGATTTTCCTAATTCAAATTCAACTTCTTTCACATTGAAAAAAATGAATTGTTACGTTGATGAGTTGTTTTAATGCTTCAGGGAATCACGTTGCAAATCAGCACAAGATCATGGAAAAAAGTTTGTAATTCCAGATTAAATTTTAAATATGAACGATAGGGTGGTCCAAAAATTGTTTTTCGGATTTTTATGCAAAATGCCTGGGAATTCGTTCAAATCCACAAAAAAATAAATGCATTTTTTTAAAGAAAAATCTTATTTAGAGGTAGCGCAAGCCCCATGAAGTTTAAGACGTATTTCCTATTAGAAAAAGAGACGTTTTTGTAAATTTTATTCAGAATTCTACATATTAGGTGATTAGAGTTCAAAATTCACCATTTTTTTAGTCACAGAATGTGAATAAAATATTACTCTTCGAATATTACCCACATAAGTCTGTTTTATAGGGTCCCCAAAAACCCCCAATAGTGAAAAGATGGGTTTTTCAAGTTTTTGGCGCTAATTATGGTTTTTTGTGGTTTTTTAAGGCAGACTATTTTACATACATGAAATACTACTTTATACTGTGAATTAGATATTTATTCAGAATGTTCAAACAATTTATTATTGTTTTTAGCAATTTTCTCTTAGAAAATGATTAGAAAGTCAAGGTTTCTTCTGGATTATTCAACTTATCTTCAACGTTTCAGTTGAAGCGAGGTGATAATCAATTGAAGTTAACAAAAAAAATAGTTTGAACAATATGTTAATAATTATAACAATATTCTCTTAAGATAGTGCTACAAAGTTGCGGTTTTCTCTAAAATTTTCAACTTTTTGGACACTTTTCACTTAATGGAATTTAAATGAAATTCAATAAGAATGGATCGATTTAACTTTCGGTTGAATTAGATTCTTTTTTATTAAAAATAAATTTTCTCTCTGAAATATCAACCATTATATTTTGGATTAAAAATTTCTATTTTTGGGTCCAAGATTGAACTCTTTGGTTCAAAGTTGAACTCCTTTCTTAAGAATTCAATTTTTGCGTTGAAGGTCCATAATTCAAGTCGAAAATTGGAAATTCAAATTTCACTGAATGAATTCAGCTTTTTTTTAATTAATTTTGTTTGAACATTGGAAAAAGAACGAAAATAATTCACTTTAAAAAAATCAATACTATTTAAAACATGATTCTCTCCAATGTTTATTTAATATTTGTTCACAACTGAAAAGGTAGAGCAAAGTTAAAGAGAAGATAGCCGTAAACGATAAAAATTTGTTGAAATGATCATTTTTGGTTAATTGAATTGAATATCAACTCACTTCAAGTGAAAAGTTGGCAAAAAGTTAAAAATTTCAGAAAAAAAAACCGCAACTATGTAGTATTAATCTAGAACAAGATAGCTTTAAATATTAACAAATTGTTCAAAAAATTACTTCGAAAAGTAATATTCTATTCGTATTCCGCGACTAATTGTGAAGAGAAATGGTCAATTTAGAACTCGATATTCCTAATATTAGGATTTCTGCATAAAATTTACAAAAAAGTCCTTTTTTCTTATGTGAAATGCGTCTTACACTTCATGGGGCTTGTGCCATCCCTACAATTTTTGTTTTGTGGATTCGAAAGAATTTTTGGGCGTCTTGTATACAAATCCGAAAAAAGTTTTTCTAATGCATTTTTGAACCACCCTAATGAGCAAAATTAAACGTTACAATTCGCACTATTTTTGCAAAAGCTTCTTCAGAAGATGGACAAAATAACTTCAAACTCCTTCTTGTACGTTCAAAAAAATCCTGGTCACTGAATGAAGGTCACCTCAATTAGGGAGAAAAATTCTCGTTTCGGCCCATATTTGACACGTTTTTCGATAATAATTGTTTATATAACGTTTCAAAATAAAAAAGTACAAAAAACTTTTGTCTAATTTCAGGAGAGATGATAATTAGCAATGACAAATATGCAATGTCGGAGGCGAAATCTTCCGTCTACAGTGCACAGATGCGTTTGCTGATAAAGGGTCTACATGATCGAGATTTCGGTGGCTACAAATGCATCTCAAAAAACTCGCTCGGTGACGCCGAGGGAAGCATTCATCTTTACGGTGAGTTTTGACGGGCGAATAAAGTTCTGATAAGGTAAACAGAACGGAAAGAAAAAAGTCGTAAAGCTTCCTGAGACATTAAGACTTTGAGACTTTACCAGACGTTACCTCGGAACGTTCTCGGTAGAAAGTAAAATGTGCTTTTCTAGTTTCTTGTCCGTGAATAAAACCGGCTACATAAAGCGGAAAAACGACATCAATGAAGCGCTCTTTCAACCCGGGAGATACTGTATGCGAAAATGCGTATATCAAACTGTTTATCGATTTCTACAATATATAGATAGGTGTTACCATCAAACTATGTCAATAACATACACGATAGGATATAGTCGACTATGATGGCGTTTCGGGGCATGGTGAATAAAACAAGTAGTGCTAGTGTTTGTTTTATTCACCGTGATATACTGCAAACCTCGTTGTTTACCTTATCCAATAATGAGTAAAATTTTTAATGAACCTCTTGTTTATCGTAAATATGATCCCCCAAAAAAAACTTCCCAAAAGGAAATTTGGGAAGGTGAGAGATATTTCCTAATGACGTATTCCAAATAAGACCCAAAACCGTCGCGTACACTCAGTTGAGAATTATTGTCAAAGATAGGTCTGAAGATATTGATATTTTCATAAATCATAAAATGGGAAACAACATAAATAAATGATATCTGAACTTTTTTCTTCATGAACTAGTTTAAATTCAATGCCGTTGATCTTCGACGCTAGAAATTATCAGCATCCTTTGTTAGAAAGAATACAACTTTTATCTTTCTTCTCTAGTTACAATGGACACAGGTATATCAAGCCTCTTATCTGCCCGGTCTTATAACTTTTAATAATTGTTTAAACTCTATTACAATCTTACGATTGATACATATTTAGTCAGTTTTTTCCTGATATCTCGTTTTCCTATATTTTATTTCTATAAATAATTTATCGTTAAATTGGTTACTTTTATGGAAAGCGGACAGATGAGACTGTCTCAATTGTAACTAAAGAAGAAAGATAAAAATGTTAATATTTCTAGCAGAGTATGCGAATAATTTTTAGCGTCAAAGATCAACAGCATTAAATTCAATCCAGTCCATGAAGAAAAATACTTAATGTATTATTTATTTAAGTTTTTTTCTCTTTTTATGAATAATGAAAATATCAGTATCTTCCGACATACCTTTGAAGATAATTCTCAACTGAGTGTACGCGATTGATCTGGAACTTTTACATTCTCATCTTAATGAGAAGGTATTGGTTTTATGTGAAAATCGACTTTCGCAGAATTTATGAAATCTCAACGTTTTACGACCTCCTTATTCCGAAAAATTAGTTTTCCGTTGGTGTCTGTCTGTCTGTTGTCTTTGTAATTGTCGTCGTCGTCGTCATTGTTGTCGTTGTCGTCGTCGTTTGTCGTCGTCGTCGTCGTCCTCGTCGTCGTCGTCGTCGCCGTCGTTGCCGTTGTCTTCGTCGTTCTCGTTGTCGTCGTCGTTCTCGTTGTCGTTGTCGTTGTCGTCGTCGTTTTCGTTGTCGTAGGTGTCTGTATACTCGATAACTTTTGAAAGACTAATCGGATTGAATTTCCTTTTGGCATACATTTTTAGGGACCAAAAAGACAGATTAAGTTCGTTAACGAACTATTTTGGATGAAAAATCAAAGAGGGGGAGCATGTTGAAAATTTTTTTCACACTTTTTTTTCAAGACTCGAAAATTGTAAGCACAATTTCTTGTAGCTCGTAAAAAGTGAAACAATTTATCCCAATCATTTTTTTCGATAATAACAAAATTGTCAGAGTTAGGGTATTTTCAAAATTGGAAAATATATAAGTAAATGAGAATTTTTAGCCAAATTACGCAAGATTGAAAAGAAAGTCAAAGAGAACAAATGTTTCTTATTAGGGGCCCTACAAGATCGTGAATAAAACTTTTTGAATTTTCTCAAAAAATCGAAAATTCCAATTTTGATCGCACAGAAAATAATGAAAAATAATCTTTGAACTCGATAACTTTCGAAAGAATAATCCAATTCTATCGTGCTTTGGCACCCATTTTCAAGGACCGAAAAGACAAGTCAAGTTCGTTAACCAGCTATTTTGGATGAAAATCAAAGAGGAGAAGCATTTTGAAAATTTTTTCACACTTTTTTTCTCGAGACCCGAAAATTGGAAGCAGAATTTTTTGTAGTACGTAAAAAGTGAAACAATTTATTCCAATCATTTTTTTCGATAATAACAAAATTGTCAGAGTTAAGGTATTCTCAAAATTCAAAAATATATAAGAAAATGAGAATTTATAGCCAAATAACGCAAGATTGAAAAGAAAGTCAGAGAGAAAAAATATTTCTTCTTAGGAGCCCTTCAAGATCATGAATACGACTTCTTCAATTTTCTCAAAAACTCGAAAATTCCAATTTTTATCGCACAGAAAACAATGAAAAATAATCTGTAAACTCGATTACTTTCGAAAGAATGATCATATTCGATCGTGCTTTGGTACCCATTTTGAGGGACCAAAAAGACAAGTCGAGTTCGTTAACCAACTATTTCCGATCAAAAATGAGAGAAGAGGTGCATCTTGAAAAATTTTTCGGACTTTTTTCCATGATTTGAAAATTTTAGGTACGGTTTCTTTTAGTAGGTAAAAAGTGAACCAATTCAACGTCGTGATTTTTTTTATGAAAACAAAATTGTCGGAATTGCGGCATTTTCGAAATTAAAAAAAATTAACGAAAATGAATATTTTTAGCCAAGGAACGCAAGCTATGAATAAAAGTTTGAAGAAGAAAATTTTTTTCTCTTTGGGAGCCCTCTAGAATGATCTTGACAACTGTTTGGGTTTCTCAAAAAATCGAAAATTCACATTTTGGTCGCACAAAAAATAATGAAAAATAGAAAGATTCATTTCTTGGTCAAACTACGCAAGGTACGGGGAAATATGAATGAACTGGACTTGTGCACCAAAAAAAGATCTACAAATTTGTAAAATCAACTTTTTAATGGAACAAGTAGTTTTTGCTTCATTTATAAAAAAACCATATGAAAAATGGAAGAAAATTGACTTTTGGACAGACACAAGCTTAGGAAATATCAAATCGACACGAGTTCTTTAACAGGAAAATATCTTAAAATAAGTCATCATCTTCTTTACAGGATATGTAGCTTTTATTTCAATCAGGATAAATAGCTATAGAAATGAAATAATAAAATTTTTGAAAAAATTACTAAGGCTAACACAGAAGATTGATAAAGAAAAGTTATCCACCCGAAAAATATCTGTGAATATGTTTTAATTCTTTACATTGGACGCGTAGTTTTTGTTTCGATCGTGAGAAATAAAATTAAAAAATTGAATTTCTAGAAAAACTACACAACATGTGAAAAAAATTAGGCAACAAAACTTCTCTACCGTTTTGGACAAAGTTTGATTGAGTGCGCAGCACGACACACGTGATGAGAATGTATTTGTTAAAGCCAGAGGAGCTTTAACAAAAGAGAATTCACACTCATCAAATTGAAGTCGTCGACATTCCGCTTTTGAGTTTCACAAGCTTTATATACAACTGCTCGGAGATACAAAGGCCGAGCGTGTAGCGCGTGGTGAGATTACCATCGAGCGTGAAGCGCAAGATCCGAAAGACGCGCTTTAGGCACCCTCAAAACTGCGAGCCGCCTGATGAGTATGTGCCCGTGCAGCGGGCCGATTTTTTTCAATATTTTTCGTGCGAATAAGTTTGGAATTCTCGATTTCTTGAGAAAATTCAAGAAGTTGTATCCACGATCTTGTAGGGATCCCAAGAAAAAATCCCTTAGAAAAAAAAATCCAAAAAAATGTAAAAATGCTCTCTATTTTCCCTAAGCTATAGAATAATTATCGGCCTAAAAGTACAGTCAGCGCCGCAACGCGGCTGCGGTCAGATCTCACGTCACATTCATTCCACAGGCCTTTATAGGAGTCCCACTCGTCTGCTTTTATCCTTACTTAACGCATAGGTTTTGGAACCGTAATAGCTTCTTGCATATTCCTAGAGTTCCTCTAGGGAGAGTTGGGACACGTATACCCCCACCACTCGACTAGGGCCAACCGGAATAGGGAAGTCGTCACAAACCGCATGCGCATAGATAAGGCTGTCAAACCAACCTAAACTCAATTGAAAGTTGTTTTTTGTTGTGAATATTCAAATAGGAAGATTCTTCTTCAAATATCTGCAACAAAAATTTCTATCTTCAATAAAATTTAAATGACTAAGGTACACAAATTCATAATGAACATACATTTTCTTCATTTATCTATGCTAGTTGGTCTCTGTTTCATATTTATATAATTTTTAAACTTCATTTTCTAACGATCAGCATATTTAAATGTGCACAAAAATTAGAAAAACAATCTAACCTCAAAACTCAATACTTTCATTTTAGTCAGCAAAACTTTACAGAGTTATACATACTAATTTGCTCCAAGAAATTTTTTATTTTCGTGATAGATGTATGACAGATGTAGATGTATAATAAAGCGAAACGAAAAATTCAGTCTTAATATTCATTAAGTGGGATATAAAAAAGGAGCTTTTTTATTTCAACAGTAATGTCGCAGAATACCGTAATTTTAATTTTCAAAGCCTAAAAAAATTGATGCAACTATTTCTTCTTATGCATTCATTTTCAAAGAATGAGAAAGATGAATCTGAATTGAAAATCGCGCTCTAATAAGGACTTCCTTATTCCGGTTGGCCCTACCAATCAAAAACGATTCCCACATGCCCTAACTCTCCCTAGAGGAACTCTACATATTCCCACCTAATAGAAGGCTCTTGTTTCAAATAATTGAATTAACACGCCATCTATACTTCAAAGACACTGGCGTAAGTACGAAATAGCACCTGTCAGAAATACCCCACATAGTTGGCTTATCGTACCCAAGTGCTGAGGTAAAGTAAACACCGTTCAGATTCTACCTGCAACAGAATTTATTCCGAATTTTTCACTGTGCTGTCCCTCAGCGCACAATATACCATCTTCAACAGAAATGTGCTTCCTATAATCTTATAATTTAATCGTCTCGTAATCAACTTGTAAGATCCCACTCTCAATGAAAAGCAAAAAAAGTCCTCTTACACTCTCATTTTATATGCTTTCATTGAATACCAGGTGCGAGTACGTAAATGCAGGCTTTATGCCAGTCGGCTTGATTATTCTAGGAGATTGCCGCCTTATCTAGATCCATTAAGGCAGAGGTAAAGGCGTTACTATTTTTATCAATTAGATTTTTCATCTGATTTTCCGTAGCTGCATTCTAGAGTAGGGAGAGATAAGATCCTTTCTGTTGGCACGGCAAAGGACGAGCAAGGGTTGGCGCGGGCGTTAATAGTAGAAATTTTCCGGTGTAAACGGACGCCTCTTGTCTTGTATCTCGGTTCATTCGCACGCGGAGTTGCCTTCTCGTTGATGCTACAGCTACCTCGACTCCATAGTCACGCGATCAGATAAGCTGCTAGGATTAACCGTTAAACAGAACTCGCCTATAAGCATAGAGTAGCGCTCAAAGAGGGCGAGAAAGGGGTGGGCGACGAATATTATACCCACTACTCAACCAGAGAGATAAAATTAAAATTTCTCATTGAATATAGTTATGTATCCTGTAACAGTGACAATTGAATGATTCATCACTTTGCTTTCTCTTACCGTTATAATCTTAATCGAAAGCTCTCCAGTTCGGGCTGGTTTTGGGTCGCTGATTTCGAAAATGAAGTAAAAAATCCGAAATTCAAAATGGCGGACCCACTGTGGCGTAAATTTCCCTAAAAAATGACTTTTCTTGAAACGGGGCAGCTCGGGGCAGTAAGTGAAAATGGTTTCGAAAATAAGACACTTTCCTGTAATAGAAACAAGCAATCTCGACACAGGAACTCGCACTCTCTGTAGTTTATTCCTCATTAGTAAAGAAGAACTGCTGCAATAGAAGGTCGTCGAGCAGTCTTTTGGTTCCTCATGAGGGGATGTTCGGTAGTGGGAGTAGAGCAAGCAAGTAGACGGTGATCAAGAGCAAAACGACCAGGCAGAGACGTATTGATAAATTTTAAATATATGCAAATACAAAGCTTAGAAATAAAAACGCACTCTGGAATGAATGAGAGTTACGGCTAGTAAAAGTCCAGTTTGGTTTCTACTTTCTTGTTCAATAGTAGTGGTGAGGATTAAACTCATGTCTTTCGATTCGTGTATTGTTTTTCGTAATAAAGGATCATTTTAGACATCTTTACGTTCTTTGTAGTTAAAAACATAAAAAATTTAATCTGGAATATTTAGGAATGAAAATCAATGTATCATTTTTCCGTGTAATAACGTATAATCTTTTTTGTGTCACACCAAAAATAGGAATGTGTCTAAAAAAAATGAAGAAACGTCTTCAAAAAATATGCTGACCAGTTAAAAATAATTACTCACAGAAGTATAAATAATTTTCAATTGAGCGCCTCAGATTGATAGTTTTTCCTTGTACTGACTTCAGAATTATTTATACTTTTGTCATAAATTTTGTTATATTTACACCTCATCTACATAGTGCATTCTTCCTTCTAGCATATATAAAGCTTTCCAGAATTTTTATGAGCCGTATAAAAAATGTTTAGGAGCATGAATGTGCACTTATAGCTAAACATTCCTGCAGAAAATACAATTTTCATGACCTGTAGACACATCAAATATTCTATGATAGCTACTGGAAAGTTGAAACAAGATTTTTTAGACCGCTCTAATATATAGTAATATCGGTTATAAATAGAAAAAAACTTTGTGTAAATATTTTACTACTCCTTCTTTGAAATGTCTCAGAAAGTATTCTGCAAGATTACTGGATCAAGGAAAAAACTCACACAGAACATCAATTATGTGTGATGAATCTTTTCTTGAACTAAGCAATCTGTTTTATACACTTTAATGACGACTTGACTTTTCAATCTTGCCATGTATACAGAAGCACAGTTGAATTAATAAATATCTTCGAAAAGCAATATTTTAAATAGGTCATTTATATATATATATTCAAATACTGAAGAAATTCGTTTTTCTGACCGTTGTATTCCTTTCAAAGTTTATTTTAAGATTTGTTTGGTCATACGGTCCAATAATAATAAAATAAATTCAGGTATCAGAATCCAATTAACTTTTCAATTTTTTAGAAACCTACGTATGTTTCGACCTATTTCTTCAAGGTAGTAAGTAACCTGAGTCAAATTAAAAATATTTAAAATCATAAACTCGACAAGAATTTGAAATACAAATTATAAGTAAAAATAATACAAGATTTGTTACCTGTGATGAGAAAGAGTCAGAAAATATAGACATATTTTTTTGGGGTGGGCAGACATTAGTTTCCATTCCATGTAGTTAGTGGTAAATAAAATTAATTATCCATGCTGTATTAAAACGAAGTTTGTTGCGACGGACGTGACATATTGAAAATGAACTCAAGCTTTTAAAGAAGCTTCAGAGTTCAAAATTCTCAATACATTTTTATAATCAGGTGTTGTTTTTTTTAGGACAATAACATGGACTAACGAATACATGATAAGTACTGTCGTTTCACGATTTGTAATCAAGAAGGCGGATATCAATGTGAAAACACCAAATAAGAAAGCGCGCCAAACCGATGAAATTCAAAATTAATGATTGAATTGTCTGAGATATATGGACTTATATTTTTTATAAGATGATGTGATACATTTGATTGATGTTTAATATTTCAATTTTTGAACTGATGGAAACTTTGTTGTATTTATTTATGAGAATAGATTAAATGGTTCTCCTTTTGTGAGTATTACTTCTCGAGATAAAATTTTAATAGTTTTAAGTCCAAAATCAAAATGATGGTCGAATTGCCATGCATGTTGCCATAAGCTAGTATTCTGATTTTCTAATTCACAATCACGTTTATGTTCGCTGACGCAAGTTTTAAGTCTTCTATCAGTTTTACGAATATAAACTTTGTTGCAACTTTTATACTATATCAAGTACACAATCCCAGATAAATTTTCTTTGCTGTCCATATTTTTGTTCTTAAAAAAAAGAATCAATTCAGAGTATTGTTTCTCGAAGAACTATTATAAATTTCGTGAATTCTTTCTTTGATGATATTATTTATCAATTGAAGTGGGTAATTATTTTGTATTAATGTTATTTTTAATTGATCTAGGTCTTCTTTTTGGAATTGAATATCATCTAACTTCACACATTTGTCAATAAGACCTTTAATTAGACCAACTTTCTGACTAAATAAATGCTGAGAATGGTGGTTTAAATAATACCAATTGGCAATTAAGTTTCCTTCAGTTAAACTTGTTGTTAAACAAAAAAACTGTGTTACGTAAAACAGTTCTGGTACAAATTAGGAATTCATTTTTAGTGATTTTAGTTAGGTTGAGGTTTGTGTTAAATTTCTCTGCAATGTCTGAAACAGGAATTTTGATATTTTTAAGACTTTCTTTTGAATCCCAACTATTCCTTACAAGACCCAACTGCTGACACAATCAATCTCCATTTTAAATCTGGTTTGTGAACTTTTGGAAGAGCGTATGCTTTTTAAACTAAACTATTGTGTGTCTTTAAAAGCTTAAGAGTTCATTTTCAATATGTCACGTCCGTCGCAACAAACTCCGTTATTATACAGCATGGATAATAAATTTTATTTACCACTAGCCGCATGGAATGTAAAGTAATGCCTGTCAGCTCCAAAAAAAAAAACATGTCCATATTTTCTAACTCTTTCTTACCACAGGTAACTAATCTTGTACAATTTTTACTCATAATTTGTATTTCAAATTCTAGGCGAGTTTATAGGTTTATGTATTTACAATTTGACACCTGAATCTATTTTCTTATTATTGGACCGCATGAACAATCAAATTTCAAAATAAACTGTTTAGGTCATTTATTTTGCGCTGGATAGTTAAGAATAACAATATTATATGCAACATCTATGTCATTTTGAAAGTAATATTTCTATTGGAACAAGGATACAGTTAAATATTTTCTTTACGTGCTCAATACCCATTTCGATAACTTTTAGGATCAAAATTCAACGATACCTCTTCGAACTTGAGGAGAAAATCTTGCTTTTGTACTTCCATGCCGAGCTCACAAAAATCAATATTACCGATTTCCTCCACTCCAATTAACTAACAATAGATATAGTAAGATATATCATGTAAACCTACCGCATCGTCTGACTTCTTATGCCTTAGCATACTTGTCACTTACTCCTAAAGCTTGCTTAATTATTTTATGGAATTTTCCGAACTCAATCACTAAAATATTTCTGTTGGTGCAAGCAGTTTTGAAACATATTTTACAGCTTGATCAAAATTTTGTCTTCGATTTGAAGAAATGTTTTCAGAGATGAAAGTAGTAATGTACGTGTGTATTATTTATATATCATGGCGTGACCTCCCCTCAAACACGAAAATAATTTATTCAAACCGATCAAATATTTCCATGAAATTTTCCTCTACAAATCATGGTAAAATACGCAGTGCACAAGGATTTCAGAAAATTATCATGTATTCCAAAATGAAATAGAAACTTATGTATGTATGTTTGTATGTTTGTATATATGTATGTATGTATGCATGTATGTATGTATGGCTGCATGCCTATATGTATGTCTGTCAGCACGATAACTTTCGAAAAAACTAATTGATTTGATTGGCCTTTAGTACACTCTTTCAGTGTCAGAAACTGAAAGTCAAATTCGTAAGCTAGCTAGTTCGGAAGAAAATTCATAAAGTTAGAGCATTTTGAAAATCTTCTAGACCTTTTTTTCAAGGCTCGAAAATTGCAAGTACACCCCTCGGTAGTGAGTAATAAGTGTAACAATTTACCCCAAATGACGTTTTTTGATGAAAACAAGATTGTCAGAGTTATGTCATTTTCAAAATTCAAAAATATAAACCAAAATGAGAATTTTTAGCCAAACAACGGGAGACATGAAAAGAGGCATAGAAGAAGAAGTGTTTCTTTTTGGGAGCTCTATAAGATGGTCTTTATACCTTTTTTAATTTTCGCAAAAAATCGAAAAATAAAATTTTGGTCGCACAAAAAATGATGAAAAAGAGAACGTTTCATTTTTTGGTCAAACTATCTAAGGTACGGGAAAATATAAATAAACGAAAATTGTGCACCAAAAATAGATCTACAAATTTTCTAAGATTTACTTTTTGATAGGACAAGTAGTTCTCGCTTTATTAACAAAATACCCGGCTTCTTACGTGCTTGATTCAGTTTGCAGTGTAATGCATAAACAGAATTGCAAATATTGCAATGATGTTGAAAACCTCTACTTCTCTAAAGATTATTGAATTTTTTTAATGAAAATTTTCCTAAAATTAACTCTGCTTGAGGATCTATTTGCCTTGAGGAAGAAACTCTCATTGAAATAATCTCCACCGATCTTTATATCTCGCATGGTTTGGCTAGCAAATTGAATTTCCCATTGTTTAAAATGCGTTGTCATGTTTAAAACAAAAGATATACGTCTTATTGGAAGATAATTCATACGCTATTGACGTTTCCAAGATGAACAAATTTTCCAATCATAATTTCTCCTTGTCTCTCATTGTTTGACTGGAAAATGGTATCTTTTTATTTTTGGAAGTGCGTTATCGTGATATAAACGAAAACTATATGTCTGATCAAGAAAAAGTAAAAAATAAATTTGTAGATTTTTTTGAAGGTGAACAATTTTGGTACTCTTGATTTTTTTCGTATCTCGCATAGTTTTGCTGAAAAATGAAATTCTTTATTTTTGGTAGCATTTTTTACGATTCAAATAAAAATTATGCATCTAATGGAAAAGTGGTCTCGAAAAAATTTTCAGATCTTCACAAAATGAATAATAATGATTCTTAACATTTTTTCGCCTCTTCCGTAGTTTGAGCGGAAACATGCATTTTTGATTTTTCAAAAAGCTATTTCGGTAGATAAAACCAGAACCATTGGTCAAAAATGTCTAGTTAACGAACTCGTCTTTTTTCTCATGGCCTCAAAAAAGTTTGTCAAAGCACAATCCAATTGGATGGTTCTTTCAAAAGTTATCGAGTTCACAGATTACAGACAGACAGAAACACATACGGACAGATAGGCACCTTCGTAAAAATCGGTTTTTTTCTGATTCAGAGGGTCTCAAAACGTGGAGGTTTCATTAAATCCGTAAAAGTGATTTTTTGCATTTTTTGAATGTAGGAATTGAACTTTCGGACGATTGTCACAAGCTTAAGAAAAAACAAATAGACACAAGTTCTCTACCAGGAAAATATCTTTAAATGCTATATCAATCTTTTTTCAACAGAATATGTGGTTTTAGTTTTAATCAGGCCAAACAACTATAAAAATGAAATTATAAACTTTATGAAAAAATGAAGAAAACTAAGACAGAAGATCGAGAGAGAAAAGTTGTTCACCCGAAAAAGATCTATAAATTTGTTATAATTTTTCCGATTGAACAAGTTGTTTTTTCAATCGTATGAAATGAAATAAAATATGAACAATTAAATTTCTAGGAAAAGTACACAACATATGACAAAAATTGGGTATAAAAACTTCTCTACCGTTTCGGGCAAATTCTGATCGAGTGGGCAGCACGAGACACGAGATGAGAATGTATTCGTTGAAGCCTCGCACGAAGCGCGCGACGAGAATGTGCCCGCGCGGCGGGCAGATTTTTTAAAATTCTGTTCATCCTAATATCTGGGCATGACAATAAGGGAATTCCGAAAATGACCGCTCATGGGAACAAAATGCTTATCCATAAAGATGTAGCAGAGGCTCTACTTGTGGTTACTTCCGTTCTTCTCTTTACTACCATAGGAATTTTTGTAATTTTCTTCTCAATAGTTTCACATGTATTGAACTTTCATTACTATTAAAATGGAAAACCATGACTATTTCACACTAAATGGAATTTCCAAAGCAGAGAAATTAGTAGTCTTATCATTATTCCTTTAGAATAATTCGGCAAGATTCGGAATGAATTCATATCCGAAACTTTCGTCAAGTCATCTTCCGGAGTTCCATGAAAATAATTTTTTAATCCTGATTCTGTTGTTGCAAATAAGCTATCAGTAATTGCAGTGTTGAAACATAGCCTCCAAACCTCATTTTGCGTGGCCGAGCTAGAGTTTAGAGAAAAATTACCTACAAATCCTAAGGTGGCCGAGTATAAGATTTAAGTGAAGAAGAAATACACAGTTGAAGCTTTTACAAATAGTAGGCAAGAAAAGACTCAATCCTCATCAGGTCAGTCAAAATGGAATCTACTACTAAAGGTTAAGTGAAGTATTTATAAATTGGCTACTATCGTAGTTTTGCGATATATACAAAACCAAAACTAATGCATTGCTTTTCAGTTCCGACCTTTGGATAATAAACTTTGAAGTCTTCGGTTAGAAAAGTTAAAAAATAGAGTTTAGAGTTTGCAGAAAACATTTTAGAATGAACAGAATATAAAATAAATTATTGTACCTTATTGAAATTATAATGATAAGAACGTAGAAGAGCGACGTGATGGTTCTCAATTTTGTTGGTCAACATGTAGAGTATCATTGAGGGCAACAACTATCCAACAACATCGAATCATCATATATTTGCTCCGATATAAGATGATACTTTTGTTTATAAATTTTTATTGAAACCTTGAGCTTACGATAAAAATCTGTGAAAAGAGAATAAGAAATTTTTGGGAATAGTTTTATTTTAACGTTGAATAGAGAAGAGAAAAAAGGTGTCTTTACGTGAAGGGTATGTTTTTCAAAATGAACCTATGTCAACTTCAACTATAAGTAATGAACAACCATAAATGAGAAACCCGTTATCTTACCAATAATCCTATGATTGAAAATTGTTGCTAGAAGAAGCCCTCTCAAATTTAAATATAAACATAAACTAACTAATCACATTTTAATGAGTCAGGAAATAAGAATTGATCAAGGGTTCAGAGAATATACCGATCGTCCTCTTGTACATCGTAAAACTGAAAATAGTGTTTCGAGAGTTAACCAGAGTGCGTGCATCAGTGCTGTAAGAAGGAGTGTCAACGATATGTGCTGGCGGTTCCGAAAAATGTACGGCAATTTCGTCAAGGTTTTCGGCCGTGCGGTGGCGCCGCGGTCGGTAGTGTCTGGTTTTGCTATGTTCCTTTGCCGCGTGGAGGGGAGCGGCGGCCGTCTTGGTTCAGACACTATGACGAAATTCCCGAACGATCCTTATACATTACGTTAACACTCCTACTTATAGTCTCCATGGCTGTATTCTTGAGAAGAGAGAGAATTGAGGTTATTTGTGACAGGAAATTTAAAAATTGAGATGTAATTCTAACTGAGTATGGAGATAAAGGATCAGTAGAGGAAATTTTTTTTTTTTCTTTTATATATATTTTCAAGTTTTCAAGTTGGATGAAAGATAAATGAAACTATTCTACAACCTTCATAATGTGCTGTAGAAGTCGGGTAGTTTAGAATGATCAAATCTTAGATGAACAGACTTTGTTTCTTTTTTGATGAAATACGTCCCAGCTATAAAATTTATCAAACAAAACCCAGATTTGATCTTTCTCAAACCCGAGAAAGGAAATACCACAGTTGCTATGAAAAACTCAGAATGCATAGAAAAAATGATGTTGCTTTTATCAGACAAGTCCGAATTCAGTGAAGTAAATTTCGAATACACTGCCACCTCGGAAAAATCAAACAATATTTTAATAAACAGATGGGATCATAAAGCATATATCTCTTCACAAGAAGCTAAAGAACTTGAAGCTAATGCTACTGTTATTCCCAGAGCATATGGACTACCAAAAATCCACAAACCTGAAAATCCTCTCAGATTAATTGTCTCCACTATAAACAGCCCTACTTCCAAATTAGCTAAATATCTCTCCAATATCTCAAAAATAATTACAGACAAATCAGAATTTCGAGTTAAAGACAGTTGGCAATTCGTTAACGACTTAAAATCTTTCAAAGTTCTCAACCAACACTGTTTTGTATCTCTTGATGTGGTAAATTTATTCCCATCTATTCCAATCAATCTAGCTCTACAGTGCATGAAAAACAAATGGGACGAAATCACTCATACTATTATTCCAAAGGATGAATTCCTAAATGCTATTGAGTAATGCCTAAGATCTACCTACTTTAAATTCAACAATAAAAATTTTTAACAAATGGGAGGAGTGGACATGAGATCTCCCCTCTCGCCTGTGGTAGCGGACATAGTCATGAATTCCCTTGAAACAGACTGTCTATCAAATTTGATCTTCAACGTTTCATTCTACAGAAGATACGTAGACGACAAATTATGATTATTCCAGACTCAAAATTAAATTAGGCTCTAGAAACGTTTAATTCTTTTGACTCGAGCATCAAATTTACTTTCTTAATTGAGAAAAACTACACGCCTAATTTTTTAGATGTAACTATCACAAGAACATATAATGGAACGATTCTTACAAATTGGTATCACAAACAGACTTGGTCTGGTAGATACCTACACTTTTTATCCCAACATCCTTAGTCACAAAAAAAGGAATGATCTTTGGACTCATAGATAGGGAAACTAAACTATCCTCATATAATTTAAGACCACAAAATATTGAACTAACAAAAAAAACTTTAATTGACAATGGCTACCCTTTAAACATTATAAACAGACTAATAAAAATCAGGATCGACAACATCTTTTATACGGGAAAAGAATAAATCTCAAAATTCCAAAGGTTTCACCGTAGTTCCATACATCTCTGCTATAACTGACAAAATTGCCTCTATTCTACGACAAAATGACATTAGAGTCATTTTCAGACCAATAAAATCCAACTCAAACTTGCTTCAGCCTCCGAAAGATAGTTTAGATATTTTTTACAAAAGAAATGTAATCTACAAATTATAATTGTTTAAAATATGAAGGATGCTATGTTGGACACACAGGCAGACCTCTTCATCTGAGAATAAAAGAGCACATACGTCAAAATTCAAATGTAGATAATATGACTGCTCTTGAAAGACACAGAATTGAGACTGGACATGACTTTGATTTTACACATCCTAAAATTCTAGCTCAGGAAAAAATTTAGGAAAACGTCTAACGATTGAATCATATTTCATCAAAAAAGAAACAAAGTCTGTTAATCTAAGATTTGATAATCCTGAACTACCCGACTTCTACAGCACTTTATGTAAGTTGTAGAATAGTTTCATTTCTCTTTCATCCAACTTGAAAACTTAAATATATATAAAAAAAAAAAGAAAAATTTTTCTCTACTGATCCTTTATCTCCATACTCAGTTAGAATCACATCTTAATTTTTAATTTTTCTCGTCACAGATAACCTCAATTCTCTGCCTTCTCGAGAATACAGCACTGATTCACTCACTCTGGTTGACTCTCGAAACACTATTTTCAGTTTTACAATATACAAGAGGACGATCGGTTCATTCTCTGAACCCTTGATCAATTAATATTTCCTGATTCATTAAAATTTGATACTTTAGTTTATGTTTATATTTAAGTTTGAGAGGTTTTCTCATTTATCGTTGTTCATTACCTATAGTTAGTGTTGACATAGGTTCATTTTGAAAAACGTACCCTTTACATAAAAAAAACTTTTTCCTTTTCTCTTTTCAACGTTAAAATAAAACTAATCCAAAAAAATTTCTTATTCTCTTTACACAGTTTTTCATCGTAAGCTCAAGGTTTTAATAGAAATTTATAAACAAAAGTATCATCTTATATAGGCTCAAATACATGATGATTCGATGTTGTTGGATAGTTGTTGCCCTCAATAATACTCTACATGTTGACCAACAAAATTGAGAACAATCACGTCGCTCTTCTACGTTCTTATCATCATAATTTCAATAAGGTACAATAATTTATTTATTTTATATTCTGTTTGTTCTAAAATGTTTTCTGTAGACTTTAAACTCTATTTTTAAATTACTCTGTACTCAGAAAAATTCTTTTATCCCTTGTTTTCACAATTAATAAATTATTATTACCATTATTATTTTTTTGAAATAATCATTAGTTTATTAAAAATTATAAGATTTTGTTTAATGTTTGAATTTGTAAAAATTGATCTTTTTTTCAATTAAGTTCTTGTTTTTTATTAGGCTTGAAAAGGGACTATGTAGAGTCCGAAACGTTGCCTGCCTACACTACATAAGGGGGTGTTCCTCCGAAATGATTTCGAGAAATCGATTTTTTTATTATTTTCTCATAGGTTATACATCTAAAAATGTCATGCCAAAAGGATTTTGCTCGATTCGTGGAAAAAAAAGAGTTTTGAGCAAGTTTTTTGACACTTTGGTATAATCGTTTCACGTTTTTTATTATAAAAGCCGCCATATTTAATTACCAAGTGAATAAACAATTATTTTGACCACGGAATATTGTAGAGCGACTTTTGAAACATAAATATGCTACGATTCAAAGATGTACAACTACTTTTGGAAATACGTTATTAAATACGTCAAGAAAGTATTTCAATTCGTCGCTTTTTCTCATCTACAACATTAAATGCGTTTTTTTCAAAACTGCTTTTTCAAAACTGGTTCGCACGATTTCTCAGGCGTCAGTAGACGGATTTTCATTTTTCTTCTTTTTATATGCGCAGAAACGTATTCCCTATCTTTGTTGGACGGCTTATTTCCATTTTTCGAAAAATAGATTTGTTACGAATTTTTAAAGATAAAGAAACAGGGTCAAAAACCCGAATGTTTCTTCAATAGCCCGCCATTTTGAAAATTTTCAAAAAAAAAGGAGAGGCCCTTCTACAAACATAGCGAGCTGCTGTCCAAAAGAAAAACCTAGTAAGTGACTTTCGCCATAGGGGTTATTTTCTCACGCGGATATGCCTGAAAATAGTCACTATGGAAAAAATCACTTACTAGGTTCTTCTTTGGGACAGCAGCGAGATCCTTACAGATTAAGAAAAGATTCTCCTTTTTTGTTCCAAATCAGCCATTTTTGGAAAATGGTGCGAACCAATAGCCCACCTCCTCATGAAAGGCCTTCATGGAAAACGATGCTGCGGCCAGGACAAAAAATTTTTAGAAGAAATGTTCACCACATTTTGTAGTCTAAGGACCAATAAAACTTTAAAAAAACGCATAAAAAAATAATGAATACTTTTCTTACAATAAAATTCCGAAAAACGCTCTGAAAACCGGCCCGTTCGGAGGAACACCCCCTTAAATCAAATTGTTTTGTTATTTCTTGGACCTTTCAAACCGAAGACTTCAAAGTGTACCAAAACTAATGCTCCGAAAATAATTTTTATATCAAGTAATGTAACACAACCCTCCTCATTATATATTTCTCGGCAAATAACTGACGCGTAGTTAACAATAAGTGGCCGACCACTGGTTCCACTACCCCATTATTGAAAAAAATATAAAAATTCAAGGATAAATTATCGTCACAATAAAGCTAGATTAGTTTATTTCTCCTAGAAACTGAGAGATCTTCAGGGTAAGAAAAAAAAGAGGCAAAGTGAAAAAGAGTATGGCGCCTTGTGGAGATATGCCACATCACGTCAGGCTCGACTAAAAGTCCGCGAAACAATATCCTCCTCGTATTAGTTATCGTTTATCAGGGCATCTAGCCAGACAAAACGTGGGGTCTCGGGAATTGGGTGAGCCATCTGTTGCCAGACATGATCGATAAAAGTCCGCCAAGTGTTATCAGTGCTAAACTGCTATTTCGGCGAGCTGCCGCACGTTCTCCAACCTCACCCCTATTTTCCCCCATTTTTCCCCAATACCCCCTATTTTACCCTACTTTCTCTCATCCTCCTGCTCTCCTTCGCTTATGCCATCCCCTTTCCAACCTTTGCCTACCCTCTCGATCCTCAATGTATATAGCTTCGATTTGCGGGGATACACGATAAATTGGATCTACCAACTGGATTCCTCGTCAAAGAGAGGAAATTCTTGCCTGCCGTTGTGATGTCGAGCGTGGAAATACTCGTGTGATTCTCATCTAAACACCGAACATGCGGAAAAAAATGGGATTACCCGATGATCCATGTTACAATCGAGCACCTTTTAAAACAACGCTGTATCTTCGTCAACTTCGAATGCTAAACATCCCACAATGTTTTGTCGCATTCTAAATAAAATATGTATTTAACCATTTATCAGAATACTTTTTTAAATCCAGTAGAACGAAATCACATTGTCCCTTCTGAGCAACATTGTTGGAAGCAATTTTAAACATCGCGTTGGATTCATAACATCATGAACTCATTGGGCACTTGACCACGTTCGGAGCTGATAATGAAACGGTGGGTTCAATCGAGGAAATGGAATTTTTAATTTAAACTCTCTCCTTTTTACGGGTTCGGAAGTCTCTACGTAACAACCACTTTCTTCTACATTTTCACTTACCTCTCGTTTACCTAACCTCTCCAGAGTGCGAGGCGGGAATCAAACTCGCAATCAAACGGAGTTGGTCCAAAGCTCATGCCTTAGCCCTCATGACGAACTGACCACCCTCAATCGAGGAAATGTTCAAAAACAAGGAATATAATCGTAACGAAGAATCGAAATGCAGGATATAAATACCTAATATCAAATTTATATGAGAAATACGTTTTAATATTTACGCCCTACGCTTTTATTTCAAGTACCATTATTATCTTATCATCATTATTACAAGCCCTCTTTTCATGTGAAATATTTGCGTTTTTATTAAACCTTTTTCAAGGTAGAAAATTCTTTATACGAGTTAGTCCAAACATGGGACATATGGGACATTCTTGTACAAATCGAACACCTTTTTTGACTTGACAATTTTGATTGGTACCGAAAATTTTCTTTAGAGTCTATACTGGAAATAAACAGGCACATATACGAGGTTCTTATTCAAACAGATTTTTTCTTGGAAGTATTACCATTGTGAATTTCAATGCTTTATCCAATTCTGTTGTTTGTTAAATTCATTATCTCTGGTTCTTCTGATGCTATCGGTGCAATTTTCTATTTTTATGAAAGGTAATAATATCAGCTTTCAGTCACGTGAATGTTGTACCTTTAACTTGAATACCTTTAGGAGAATAACAATTCAATTTTTCAAACAATGTTATCCTAATGTTAACCACAACTTAATTGATTGAAATAATTACTATCGTATTTTTTATTTTCTAAGCTACAAAAGCCTTCTTTCAGAAAGGTGGGGTCGTTACTGGTTCAAGAGTGAGAAAATAATAACGTTTTTCCGAAATGAACACTGCGTAAGCAGTTCGAGACAGAATGTTCAGCCGCGCTCCAACACGTTTCTACTCGTCGCGCGCTGCCCGCGCACAGTGTGAAAAAAATCACTTTTTTGGGACAAAAATCAGCTGACTCCTCAATTTTCAACGTATCAGACCTTTTTTTTTAACATACTCATGAAGAATCGCACTTTAACTTAGTGGTGCACCTTTTTTTGAATTCGTTATTCAATAATTAATTATTTAACTTGAAACTTGCAATTGGATATATCTGCGATATTTACTTTCTTTTCTTTCTTTTTCTTTCTTTTTCTTTCTTGTCGATATTCCTTCACAAGCGTGTGGAATTAGTGAAGTTACTTTTTTTGATCAAAAGTGTAACTTTTAGATTAATATCCTGTATTTTGTCAATTGTTATGAACAAATTAATGCTCGTAACTGTTGACTATTGCATTTTCGGTTTTCGAATGTATTACTTACATAGATTTTGTTGTATAAATGTAGAGAAGCAATTTTTTATTATGAACAAGCACCAAACAACAATAATAATTATTAGTTTGAACAATTTTTATAAAAAAATTCACTTATTTGACATATATATGCTTTGAAAAATTTCATTTTCCCTGGAATCATTTAATTTTATCTGAAGAACAAGAATATTACACATAAGAGTTCAATGAAATAACATTTGTCATTGTTAGAAACAATTTTTATGAACGAATTCACTTATTCGGCATATCTGTGCATCGAAAAAAATTTTTTTCTGTGGAATCATTCATTTCAACGTGAAGAAAAAAAATAATACACATTAGAGTTCCATGAATTTTCATTCGTCATTGTAATAAACAATTTTTATAGGCAAATCCTTTTATTCGGCGCATCTGTTTATTGAAAATTTTTCTTTTCTGTGGAATCATTTATTTTCATCTAAAGAACAGAAATATTACACATTAGAGTTCCATGAAACAACATTTGACATTGTTATGAACAATTTTAAAAACAACTACACTTATTTGGCATTCATATAAATCGAAAATTTGTCTTTTATAAGGAATCATTTCAAAAATCCCAAAAAATATATTAATAAATGCCAAATAAAAAAACCTCTTTCATGGTTGAAATTTTGACGTTTGGTAGAGATGTTGGAATATTGTCATGGAATACGTTTTTATATAAAAGTAGCCAATTGCAGTGACACTAAAATAAGTGAATTTGATTGTATGATTTGTTTATAACAATGATAAATTCCGTGGGATGAAAGTCAGTTGTGCACAAATTCTATTCTTTAGATGAAAATAAATGATTCCACAAAAAAGAGAAATTTTCGATGCACAGATATACCAAATAAGTGAACTTGTTTATAAAAGTTGTTTAAGACAATGACAAATGTTGTTCCAT
>WSXT02000006.1:631211-645398 GCA_011762715.2 Neuroterus valhalla
TCCCCAATATTTTTCTGGATCCGCCCCTGATTCAAAAACTTCATCAAAATTTTTTAAGTTGTTCTAAGGAATCCAAAATAATTCATACGATTGCGGGGGAAGTCCTAAAAATAATTCAAAGCAAAAAAAATGTAAAGGAACTCGAAATCATTTAAAGAAATTCAAGTTGATTTAACAGACTTGAAAATGATTCAGCGTGGTTCGACAGGAATCAAAATAATTCAGAAGAATTCAAGATATTTCTACATATTGTGGAATGATTTAATAAATTGGAAGAATTCGAAGCAAATGAAAATAATTGGTAACAATTCAGACGAATTAAATATGATTTGAGTGGATTCGAATAATCATCACGTCCTCATGTTAGATTAGATGTAATTCGAAATGAAAACAATTAAAATCCATCGAATTCGGTGGAATTCACGGGGATTGCGGGATCTGCAAAAAAATGCGGAAAATTCAGAACAATTCGTCAGAAATTCGAATAAGTCACAGGAATCAGAAAATATCGAGAAAAATTTGGAGGAATCTCGAAGAATTCAAAGGAATTCAAAATAATTCAACAGAATTATCCATTGTTATCCAAAGAGATTCAAAATGATTCATGGGATTGCAGAGGAAGTCAGAGGAATAATTTGAAGTAATGGAAAATGATTTGAAGGAATGAAAAAAAATGACAGAAATTTAAGATAATTGAAAAGGTTCAAAAAGAATTCAGTGTGATTTGGAAGAAGTCAGGAGTATTAGAAAGATTTCACGTATATTGAAAAAAAATTAAATGCATTGAAAAGATTGAAGTTAATTCAGAATAATTTAAACGACTTCAAAATAATCCAATGGAATTCGAAATTTTTAAAATTTTTTTAAATTCCTAATTACTCCAAAGGAACCAAATGATTCAACAGAATTATTCAGACTTGTTTGGAGGAATTCAAAATAGTTCATGGTATCGCGCGGGAAGTCAGAAAAATAATTTGAATCAATCAAAAAGAATTTGAAGGGATTTGAAGGGAAAATTCATAGGGATGCATAGAAATTCAGAAAAGAATTCAAAGAATTTCAAAATGAATTAAACAAATTCAGAAAGATTGTACGGGGTTTTCAGTTATCTGAAGTTGTCTAATAGATTTAAAAATTATTTTAAAAAATGCGAAAGAATTCGGGAAAAGAATTTTTAGTAAAGGAAGGGAAATAATTCGGAAAAATTCAAAAGAATCAGGCGCGGATCCAGGGGGGTGTTTAGTGGGTTCATTGACGTGTACAGATGGGCACGCGCACAGTTGTTGTCCATGCTTTATTATTGAACCTGGGAAAAAGGGTTCAGGATGAATTATGAAATAGACGTGCACAGTTGGCACTTGGACACTTGGACGTCTGTGCACGTGGACTTCAAAGTAAATTATGCAGTGGACGTGCACAGTTGGTACTTGGACACTTGAACAACTGTACACGTGCACAGTTTTCCGTCTAGCCATCAACGTGTATAGTTGGACACGTGTAGAGTTGTCCAAATTTTATTTCGGAACCTGGGAAAGGACGTTCAGAATACATTATGTTGTAGACGTGCACAGTTGGATCTTGGAAACTTGGACGTCTGTACACGTGGAGTTCAGAATAAATTATGCAGTGCACGTGCACAGTTGGTACTTGAACACTTTAAAAACTGTACACGTGCACAGTTTTCCGTCTAGCCATCAACGTGTACAGTCGGACACGAGCAGAGTTGTCCAAGTTTTATTTTGGAATCTGGGAAAGGAGGTTCAGAATACATTATGTTGTGGACGTGCACAGTTGGAACTTGTCCACTTTAACAATTGTACACGTGCACAGTTGTCCAACCAGCCATTAGCGTGTACAGTTGGGCACGTGTACAGTTGTCCAAGTTTTATTTTTGAACCTGTGAAAAGGGGTTCCGACTATATTATGAAGGAGACATGCACAGTTGAATCTTGGAAACTTGGACGTCTGTACACGTGGAGTTCAGAATAAATTATGCAGTGGACGTGCACAGTTGGAACTTGGACACTTGAACAACTGAACACGTGCACGGATGTCCGTCTAGCGATCAACGTATACAGTCGGACACGTGCAGAGTTGTCAAAGTTTTATTTTGGAATCTGGGAAAGGAGGTTCAGAATACATTATGTTGTGGACACTACAGTTGGAACTCGTACACTTCAACAACTGTACACGTGCACAGTTCTCCGTGTAGCCACTGGCTTGTACAGTTTGCCACGTGTACAGTTGTCCAAGTTTTATTTTTGAACCTAGGGAAGGAGGTTCAGAATACATTATGTAGTAGGCGTGCACAGTTGGTACTTGGAAACTTGAACAACTGTAGACGTGCACAGTTGTCCGCCTAGCCATTGGCGTGTACAGTTTGTCACGTGTACAGTTGTCCAAGTTTTATTTTTGAACCTTGAAGAAGGGTTCCGAATATATCATGAAGTAGACTTGCACAGTTAACACGTGTACATTTGTCCGTACAACCATCGACGTGCACAGTTGTGCACGTGCAAAGATGCTGAGTGCAAAGTTTTCCGGTACCCTTTCTGTCCTAGTTCTACTCTCAGATGAATATTCTGTCAAAAATTCCGTAACTTTGCGAGATGGAATCGTCAAATATTTCATGTATCGGTTATCGTTTGTTGGAAACGCGATCACGTGACTCTCGAGTGCAGGGCAGCTGCGGCTGCAATCCGTGAATATTAGTACGGATTAGGCTGGATAATCGCAGGTATGTAAGATATACGTAAGTGGTTTAATAGCGGCGAAGTGCAGTGAATGCAGTGCTGAATTGCAGGCACACGCAGAGTGCAGTAGAAGGTGTTTAAGTAGGTCCATTACAGCAGGCGGTCACGTTAAAAGGTATGATAGTTACCCGGGCCCTGGTGCCACCGTGATTTCCACTCGCGGAGGAGGAAGGACTCACCCGGTATCCACCGAGATCATTCACCACGCAGGTGAAGGTAGCGTCTCGACCCTGCGGGATTGTTACATTCTCTAGTGGGTAAAGGAAGTCTGGCTCCAACCCCGTCACTGAAACAGACAAGAAAAAAGAAATAAAACGATCAGCACTTGGAACGACAATTTTGCGGAATCAAGGTCCAAGACAATCCACCCTCCGTCTTTCGGATAATTGTAATCAGACCATTTCCGCAAGGGGAGAACTTGAGTGAGGGTAAGAGAAAAAGTAAAAGGGTTCGTGAGGGTTGGCAGAAGGGAAATGTAGAGATGAGGGTATTTGATGAAAACTTGAGTCTTCAAAAAATTATCTGTAGAGGTTTAAATTAGATTCTGTTATCGTTAAATTTAATAGGGTCAAGTGGTCTTTATAGTGAGGTCTATGAGGTTACTCATTTCAGAGGAATGGAAACCTAAATCTCAGTTCAATTATATTTAGGGTGACCTAATGTCAGAGAAGTCAGGGAAATGTCAGGGGAATAAAAATTTCCCATGGAAGACAGGGGAATGTTAGGGAAATACGAATCGCTATTAAGAAAACATTTATTCACTTGTCTTCCAAAAACTCCATTCTAGGATTATAGCAGAGATTTAGCAAGAAAATTTGTAGTAGAGTTGGTGGTTTTACCGAATTAATCTTTTTCGATCATGAAAAATTAGGACCCTGAAGTTTGCTATATGCTATAGATTTGGTGTCACCGATAAATAACAAACTAAAAGTCCGATTTGAATACAAAATAGACCATTGGAATCGTCTCCCAAATGTTTCCATGCGCAATTTTTTTTTTGTTTGAAAAGTCAATTTTTAACAATTGGAGCATTTTTAACGTTATCCAACGGCGTGTCACTTTCAGAAACAAAGGATTTGAATGTTAAAATTTTTTAATATACCATTTGGATCAGCATCATTAAATCTCCACCTAAATTTTGTATTTTATCGAAAAATATTTATTCGAACGAATAAACTGTTTATAACATTTTTTTCAATTCTTTAACAGCAATTCGAATATTTATATTAAATTGATATGTACCATAGCAACAACAGTCCAAGCATATCACTAAAAAGAAAAAAAAATGTTTTTAATAATTTTTTTTCTTTATTTAACATTCGCGTACTTGGGCATCAGCGCATACATAAATTACAAACTTTTGTAGCTGAATAAAAACAAACTATCGATTTCGTCTGGAAAATCTATCAATCACGAGCAAAAAACTACCGAATACTTTTCGGTGGCATTTTCTCGCTTTTCGAAATACTAATTCATTGAACAAATACATTGTTTGTAAATTTCGATAATTTATTCAAACAAAGTGAATAGCTTTACTCGTATAGCACATAAACCACTAGGGAACATGAAGTGTAAACTACAAAAATAAATTTTTTTGAGTATATGAATAATTGTTTAAACATATTAAAGCCTTGTCCTTGTCAATTATTCCCCTGAGTGTCATGGACGGTCGTTTCATTATTTTTTTTTATTTCACCTATTGGCCGTATGCATCACTTCACTCGCATCTGTATAGGATTGAAACAAGACTTTTATTTTCAGAACTTGAATAATTTTAACCATTTTTACAAGTTTTAATGATTGTTCCTCAATTATTATGAAAGCTTGAAAATACTCAAAACGAACTTTCAATTTCGAGAATTGAAATATTGACTCCATTGACATACCTTTTTCAGTGTTCAACTGTGCACTCATAAATGCATAACCAGTACATAACCCAGGGCCGGCCTCAGGTGAGATAGCGGATTGTGCGAGTATGAAAAAATGCGCTCCTTCATGGATTTCTTTTTCAATTATCACTGATTATTTTTGGGGAACGCCAAAACTTAATGATCATTCTACAGTCACTTTAGAACAATTTTTACATTCTCCAGGATGATCTTTACAACTTTTCGAGTTTTCTCGAAAAATCGAAAATTCAAATTTTGGTCGCACAAAAATAATGAAAAATAGAAAGATTAATTTTTTGGTCGAACCATGCAAGGCACAGGAAAATATAAATGAACTAAACTTGAGCACGGAAAAAGATCTACAAATTTGGTAAAATCAACTTTTTGAAAGGATAAGTAGTTTTCGCTTGATTTATAAAAAACCATACAGTAAATTCATTTCACCCGAAAAATATCTGTAAATTTGTTATAATTTTTCTCATTGGACGTGTAGTTTTTTTCAATCGTGAAAAGTAAAATGAAAAAATTGAATTTCTAGGAAAACTACACAAGATGTGAAAAAAATTAGGCAACAAAACTTTTCTACCGCTTCGGACAAACTTCGATCAAGTGCGCAGCACGAGACACGCGATGAGAATGTATACGTTAAAGCCAGAGAAGCTTTAACACAAGAGAATTCACATTCATCAAATTGAAGTAGTCGACATTTCGCTTTTGAGTTTCCCAAGCTCTATATACAATTGTTGGGAGGTATAAAGGCCGAGCGCGGAGCGCGAGGTTAGAATAATGTCGAGCGCAAAGCGCGAGATCCGAAAGACGCGCGCCCTAGGCGCGCTGAAACTTGCGAGCGAAGCGAGCCGCGCGCCATGAGAATATGCCCGCGCAGCGGGTAGATTTTTTATTGTCAATTTACATATTCTTTTCCAAAATTTAAAACTTTTCGCTGAAATTAGTTGGAAAAATACATTTTTATCGAGCTTCAATGTGAAATTATATAGGCTACATCAAGTGAAATTAACTTTTATTCATCCCTTCGCCGAAAGTGCTCATTTTCTGATTCAATATCGAATCAGAAGAAAACGCTCTCGTGCTCTGCTTGAAATACGCATATGCCCACTAGCGGCAAAGTTGCGAACATGAGCGGTAGGGCAAAAAACGTAGGCTGGCACAGCAGAAAGTCCGTATCCTGCTTGAGTTTGTGTGTTATTCGTACCTAACCTTTCTACGAGAATCGCAATTCCGACAAGGGACCTAGAAAAATCGTATACGCGACACGGGCAGAAGATAGGAGTCGCTGCACTGCGTGACACAAAGCGCTCGGATGCGCCTCAGGCTCATGTACACGCAGTGCGGCAAACTCCTATTTTCTGCCCTTTTCGCTAAATATACTATTGCGTGATTGGGCCTCCGCAAATTGATGGATGGTTTTGTAGAAGTCCAGCTGAGTTCCAATTTCGTTTTCGATCGACATTGACATTTGAAATTTGTCCGTAAAAGAACAGCAGCGCTCGTGGTGTAAAATACGCGAACCATTGTCTTAGACCGCAAAGTTTGAATTTGATATTTTATTGATAAAGTCAAATCAAATTTATGTAACCACTATATTGGCTAAGCTTAATGATTATTACTGTTTTACACTCTAAGATACTTATTGCAGAAGATAGAAAACAAACAAAAAAACATTTAATTTTTTTTTTATGCTACCCAGAAAATGGCGCCCCCAACACCGAGGTGCTCTGTGCGACTCCTAACCGCACTTTCATGATATATGAATATTCGTAAAAGCGGACATACCACATTGTACACCTACACCGCATTACCCGCTTCTCCCCTACCTCTCGTAATTTCTATTGAGAAGATAATATGTAAAACGAAAATGGTTTCCTTGCGTTGACTGTATGTTTCCGAACAGCAAAAGACGTCTTTGTTGGT
This sequence comes from Neuroterus valhalla, assembly GCA_011762715.2. Taxonomy (NCBI): domain Eukaryota; kingdom Metazoa; phylum Arthropoda; class Insecta; order Hymenoptera; family Cynipidae; genus Neuroterus; species Neuroterus valhalla. The sequence continues at coordinate 637,786 of WSXT02000006.1, forward strand.
GCCCGGGTACTTCACTTGCCTATGCCGACAAAGTGCATGTTGACGGAGAACGCACATGCGCATTCGTTACTTCTCCGTGCGACCACGTTCTGAACATATTTTGCACGGTATTTGTCCTCGAAACTAACCTCAAACGTAATACTCCAGTAGCGTAGTCTTTATTTGATGATATCTTTGCAGGTATTTTTAGAAAGACATCGTTTTTCATTCGACCCAAAAGGAACATTGTGGATAAGAAATTTTCTATATTCGCATTAGGGTCTATAGTTTTCATTCTCATGAATAAATGGAATATCAAGCTTTTTTAATATTACGAAATATCAAACGTTTCGTCGTGGTCTAATTTCACTGGACTCATCAGTAAGGCAGTGTGAAATTAGCCCTGCCTTAGACGATTTGTAATTTATTTGACTTAGAATCAATTGTTTACCAAAATTTTTAATTGATTTCCGAACGTTAAAGGAAACTTCATGAGACATTTCTATTGCGGATAGGGATCAAAAATTTTTGCCATTTTTTGTAAGACATTTCGATCACGGATGGGGATCGAAATTCAGTTTAATTTGCATAAAATAATTCTCAAATTTAGTAAGTTCGATCGCGGGTAGGGATCTAAATTCAGATCTATTTGCGTAGAAAAATTCAAGATTTTAGTAAATAGAGGGGGAAAAAAATATCATACAACACGTAATCGGAATTGGAATAAAGTGATTTTTTAGATCAATCCTACCTCTCTCTGCTTTCCCTTTTCCTCTTTTCCAATTCGTTCTCGATGTAAATGTAAGCACGTCAGTAAGCAAAAGTACCAATCATTGGAAAAAACGAACAACAATACATAAAACTAGAACTGTTTTTTGTTTTGTTTGTTTTTTTGTCTTCCTCTTGTTATTATTTTTCCGAAAGGAGACTTAACATTTAAACAGACCCATTCTATCTGAAATCACGGTGAACACTGTCGACTTGAAAGGACCTTCAAAGAATTCAAGATCTTGTGAGAAGAAATTTTCTTGACGACGAGCTAGGTCGTAAATATCAATAACCGTTCTCTTTCCCCAAATATCTAGCCCACGTGTTTACAAAAATCCCCCCGTTTGCCTCCGTCAACCATAGTTTAGACCTTTCGAATGATTCTGGACAATATGTGCTTATCTTATTTTATAATTCATTGTATCTATTTTTGTGAACAAAATTGAAAATTTTCATTTCTCAATTCATTTTAACTTTATTCTATTTTTTTCCTTTCGTCATACCAAATTGAAGCTTTTGAGCACTCTCAATTTAGCATAAATACAATATAAGTTCGATGAAAACGTCATTTTTGTATTAATATGTGACACTGTACAGTTTTTGTGATAAATATTCAAAACGAGTTATCTATTTTCCGGATTTATGTGTTTATTTCATTTTTCAATTTTTCGTATCGATTTTTAAGAATTAAATTGAAAATTTGATTCATTTATTCTATGTCACTCATTCGTTTAATATTTTCATTATTATTGTTATTTTTATTTTTTATTTCATCAATTAATTAATTTATTATTATCATTATTTTTTTTAAATCCAAAAGTGAGACCTCCTACCCCTTGTGGGAAAGCCGCGATTTTTATTTCAAGCGGTGAATTTTTTTTTTATTTTACGACGTTAATCCACTTTTTATCGAAAAATGTGTCCTAACTTATTCCATGGAAACTAGAATTCTCTACACATTTTCATTCTTGCAAATTTTTAGATATTCGCAACAGGTAATTAACTGAGTAAGAGAGGAATGAAAACTCCTGAATTTTGGAATAACTCCCTTTTTTCATTGCGATCCAAAAATCGTCTCAACAAAAGTTGTAGCGGTTGAAATTATTCAAATTTTCATATTATTAACGGGCCTAGGCAAGTCGGAACATATATAAATAAATGAAAAAATAAAAATATATAAATAGTAGTACGAATGTTTAATATATTTCTCACAGTATTCGGGATCTATGTCAAAAATCGATTGGAATTTATTATGGCGTTATTTCGAAAAAAACATAAGAAATTGCGATTCAATTTTTATTACCGATTTTTTCCAAATTTTCCATTTTTCAAACTATAAGATCTATTTAATCCTAGGATTTTCGGACTGCGGGATTCGGAATGTCAGATTCTAATCTCCAATTTTGGGGATTCGAACATGCAGAAAAAGAATGATCTTAAAAGAATTAAAAGAATTAAAAGAATTATCTTCAAAATTATGATTCCTTTTAACATTCCAACATTTTCTAGTTTTTCCAGTCTTCGCAAAAGAATTCAAGGTTTTCAGATCATTAATTTTGTTCGATCTCAAAATTTTCGAATTAGGAGATTAGAAATTTAACATTTACGTTTTGATTGAAAATTCAAATTATTTTCTATTCTGATATTTTGAAAATTTTCAAGTCTTCAAAAGAGGATTAAAAGGTTTTCAGACCATTCAAACTGTTCAATCTCAAAATTTTCTGACTGGGAGATTTGAAATTTGGAAATCTCCAATTTTAGGACTTCTGAAAATTCAAAAATAAAATCATCGGAAATTTTAATTCCAAAATTTTATGTTCTGTTTTCAAATTCCGGTAGTATTCGAAATTTACTAATCTCATAAAAAAATTGAGAGGATTTCAAACCATTATATCTGTTCGATCTCAGGATTTTCGGTTTCAGGGATTTGGAATTCTAAAATGTCCAATTATGGGGATTCCAACTTGCAAAATTATATTTTTCGGGGATCTAAATCTTTCAAGTAACAATCTAATGTAATATTCTTATAATTTTCCAATTTTCTAGTTTTCAAAGAAGACTCAAAAGGTTTTCAGACCACTAGATCTGTCCGATCTCAAAATTTCTTCTTTAATCTTGGAATTTGAGGATTGAGAGATTCGTAATGAATATGGAAAATTACTATTCCATTTTGATTTCATTGCAGCTCAAGTTAACCCGTGTACGGAGAACATGAAAAATTCTGAAATTTGAAGATTTTATTATTCATTCTTTTTTCTGTATGGTAGCGATTCCCGCAAGACAGATAAAAATGGATTTAAGGTGCATATTCGCACTTATTTCATGATGAAAAATTATGCGAATCATAAATTATCATTTAATTCTTTAAGCATAATAAAATAGAAACCGAACCTACGCTCGATCAAGCGCTTCAATTTGTATCAAAAGTCCCGCAGCATCGAAAAATTATATGAATGCAAATTTGTAGAAAATTTTATCTTCCGTAAAGTAAGTTATGACACTTTTTCGATAAAAAGTGTATTAACGTTGTGAAATCCAAAAAACAAATTCATCCCTTAAAATCGAAATGGCGGCTCTTCCGAAAGGGTAAGGAGGTAGCATTTTTGGATTTGGTTTCACTATTGGCCACCTAACACCAACACAAAATTCCGTCTTCCCCGCTTTAATTGACTAATCAAATCCTAATTTTACTGGACTATAGTAAACAATATGCTATCGATCTTCAGATACCAAATGCCTCTTATGTAACGACCACTTAAAGAACCTGACATTTCTGACTTATGCTTCCCCAGGAATATTTTTGTATGCTATGGTTATTTTTCAATGCAACATTTTCAACGTATAATAATGCAAGCTTTCTGAAACAGAATCATGTTTCTACAATTTGCCTTATTCATAGACACTGAGGAGGAAAACAAACTCCTGTATATTTCTCCGATTACCATTTTCCTCCAGAGTCGTTATTCAGAGCTTTTCAAGTTCGCAGAAGAACGAGGCGTCGCGACGCAAGGGTGGCTTGTGCACACGAGAGATCAGAATTTCTCCTTGTCGTGCGCTCTTGTGGCCGGTAGAAGAAACCTTGTGCGAAGGAAACGTCGCGTCAGATATTCTAAGGAAGATTCCCTCGACGAATTCCTTATCCGTTCCTTTCTACCTACGGGATGAGAAAGAAATCTTTAAAGCGCACTTTGATTCATAGGTGGGTCGTCTTGCTCGCTGCGGGACGGAACGTGACCTGGCATTAAGTGGCCTATAAAATATTGCGCTCATGTAAATACCCTCGTAAAATTCACCCCGCAATGTTGCACCCCGCATGCTATCCCACGTCACTCCAAGATATATATTCAAGAACTTTACGCGTTGTAAATTCAAATTCAATACGCAGACGTCTCGTACCCTCTTCGACAGCGCATCTAATACGATTCGATTCGCGTGTCGCGTCTCGAACGTCATTTCCAATCTTGTTCATCATTTTCCCTGTTTCCATTTCCTTCTCATCTCTGTTGGAATTTTTTCGAATTTGTACCGAGTCTCGTTTTCGTATTTGCAAACCGAATATGGGCATTTTCAGTACTAACTCATGCATCTCTTAGTAACGAGTCATACATTTTCGAGAAAGAAAACAAGGATTTTGCAACGCTGGAAAGTACTTCGGCAAGCAACGCTCCGTTTTATAGTTCAGGGGTAATTCGGTGCATTCTCCGAGTAACTCTTACGATCAAAAATTTGTGTGGAAACCACGCTCATCAGAAGTGAAATTCCAGCAACGACGGAACAATGCCAACTTCACACTACTTACGCAATGATGAGAACGACATCCATTACACATAAAAAATACGTTTGTCGTGAATCGTAAATTTTCCTTTGCTGCCAGCAAAAACACTGACATTTTGATACTTCATGATTCTTCTTCTATCTATGACGCGAATAGCCTACAATTTACTTTGCTTTTTACTAAGTTATGGCTCGTACACTGCCGATAATCTTCTAACCCTCACTCATACGTCTAGAAGTCGCTGCATCTATTTGAGAAATTATCAACTAGTCCTATCTTCTCTCCATTAAGGCAATATTGCATATTGTTTTCACACCCTTACTTTCAATCACAATGAATCTTGTTCTATTCCCAGTTATCTTAAGGTCCATGCTCTTCATGCTGGTATCCAATCTGCTCATCATCCGCTGCAAATCATCGGCTGATTCTGCCGTAACGATCTCGTCATCTGCGAACGCAAGGCCACGAACTTTTACTGCCCCGAAATCAACATCTTCTTCGTCAAAGCGAGCCATTCTCAGACATTTGTTCATGTATATATTGAACATCCTGTAGGATACAACGCATCCTTGTGTAACGCCCTGCTTAATATCGAACCAATCCCTCAGTTGTCCATTTACTCGCATACTTGCTTTGCTACCAATAAATATTGCTTGTATTGCTTCCAGACACCAACCAGTCACACTATACTCTTTCAAGACTTTTCGAAGTTAAGCTCCATCCACCTACTCGAAAGCTTTTTCCAAATCAAGAAATGCACAGAAAACTTTTTTGTTTCCGTGATCGGGCTCCAGTAAAATTTCTGATCCGCACATGATCTCCTTGGCATGAATCGATATTGAACTTGCTACATCCTTTCCTTTGTTATTCCAGTAACTTTATTGATAAGCATTTTGGTAAATATTTTGCCCACAGTACTTAGTAGGCTAAACACTCCATAAATATAGCAGTCGTCTTGATCACCATTTCCTTTGTAGATTAGGACGATAATCGCCTTTACCAATCATTTCGAACTCCGCTGTTCACAGCACACATATTCATAAGATCACAGAGCCACACAAACGGAATCACGGGAATGATGTTATCGATACCGAACGTATCCTTGCCTGTCTCACGGTTGATATGCTCCATGGCTTCTCCTTGATACAGCTTCCTGAAAAAATCACTCATGTAGTCTTTAACTTTGTTCGTATCCCATACCATTTCACCATCTACTTTCTTAATCCCAATTACCTCAGTGCTAGTATTCCCTTTCCTAGTCTTCTTAGCCCATTCCCAAAATAGCTTCTTATTTTCTTCGGAATCATGTTGCATTTTTTAATCTTCTTCCGCTTTGATTTTATCTTTGCTTGCTGTCTCTAGTAAATTTGCTTTCCTCTTTTTATCCCTATAATCATTTACTATTATCGTCCTTTCCTCTTCGTTGAGACCTCGAATATTAAACATTCTCGAGTATGATCCTTTTTTCCCGCAGACCCTTACGTGTATCTCGTCATTCCACCAAGCATCACCAGACTTTCTTGCTAAAAAAGCAGTACCACATACTTCCGATACTTTATGGAAGATGCCAACCAGCAGTATTATCCATGCAGCCTCTACATTATCGTTGCCTATCTCTGTCTTCCTATCTCCTTTGCGATGCCCGGAATATTTATCGAACTTTCCACGATATACTGTTTGTATTTCTGTTTTTCGCAGATTCTCTATTCTCACTTGTGTCTATTTTGATTTATTCCAACAGATCTTCTTCTTCTTCTCCATCCTTGACTCATCTTTATTTTTGAAACTATGAAGTTCCGCATTCAGAATCTCTCATAGCCCTTGTATCTTTTACAAGTTCTCGCAGTCTTCCGTCCACTACAACGAAGTCGTTCATACTATAGCTTTCAACCGAAGTACCCAAAAAGCTGGCCAAAACTCAAGTCTTCATCAAAATTGCTTGCAAATCACTACCACCTCCCACTGTTCCAAATTTCTCATAAATTCTCTATCTTTTCTCTCCAAACCTGCTACATTCCAGTAACATATTTTCCATTCACCCCTCTCTTCCTTCCCTTTTTCTTCTTGCTTCCTACTATTTCTTATCCCCCCCCCTTCCTTTTTCTTCCAGTCCCCTGACACCACACTTTTTACAAACTGTTCTGCCTCTTCATCCCAATCCCACCAAATATCCCGTATTTTTATTTTCACATACTTGACCCACGTTTCCTCTTCGTTCTTCTACTCCTCTCTCGCCATTTCCCTTAACTTATACTGTACATTCCTTTATTCCTGTGTCCAATCATCTTCTATTCTCTGTTCACTTCCATATAATTGCCTTTTCTTCAACATAACCTCTCTCTTATCTTCTCTATTCTTCAATTCTACCAGCGCCATTTTGTTCCTTCTTCCATCATCCCTTCCTATACTTTTCACTCCTCCTACCAGTACCTTCGCATTTATCCTATCTAGAATTTCTCGTACACCTTCAAATTCCGCCCTTCCAATATTATACCTTCTATCACTTTATTGTTCCTTCTTCCCTCTCTCTCACTCTTTTCCATTCTCCTTCATATTGTTCTCAACCTTACCTTATCCCCCCCCCCCTCTTCAACTTTCTGGTTTGCGCTTTGTATTATTTCTATCCTACTTTCTAACTCCTCTACTCTCTTCTTTGGCTCCCCCTGCTTCTTTAGTTGTTCCGCTTGGCTGTGCATCCTTTTCTTCAAGTTTTTCCTTACGTTCTCCCATTTTTCCATTTCTCTCCCTAGTTCCGACGTTTTCCGTCTTATCTCCTGTTCCATTTCTTCCCCCCGTCCCCCTGTTTCTTTTCCTGCATTTCCATTACTCCTACCACCATTCTACGTTTTCCTTTTGAGTAAATGTCTTTCGACCCCCAGCCTTCTTCTGTTTCCTCACTGCTCCTTTCCCCTATTTTCCGTGTAATGACACTTTCGATAGAACTCAAACTTTTTGCTCTTAATTTCTCTCTTTCTAATGTTTTCCTATATTTTCCCCTCACCTTCCTTTCTTTTTACATTCTCATTCTGAATGAGAAGGTATTGGTTTTATGTGAAACTTGACTTTCGCGGATTTGATGAAATCTCCACGT
>WSXT02000006.1:670455-687915 GCA_011762715.2 Neuroterus valhalla
ACCATATATCCAGGTGTCCTCCAATCCACTCCTAACGTCCATCTCACATATCGTTCTTGTATCCTTTCCATCTCTTCACTTTCCTTCCATCCCCATATTTCTGCCCCGTTTTCTTTGGTTTCTAGTAGTTGAATTTTTAACTGTTAAAAGATCAAGGTAAAATGTAATTTCATTTCGAAAACAAGTGTGGGAAATGTTTGATGCATAATCATTTCAACCCAAAAGAAAAAATTGGAAGAAATTAGATTTTTACCGAAAAATTCCACCGTTCTTTTCTTTAATTCTAAGTAGTAAACAATTAATTCATTAGTTGCAAGGGCAACTGTTTAATAAAAAATTCGTCTTTTTGGGTTGAAACTTCGAAATTCCTACTTTCAGTTGAAAAAATCATGGCTGAGTCAAAAATTGAACTATTTGGTTAGGAATAAACTTTTTTATTAAAAATACCTATTTTTTCATTAAAATTTTGACTGATTTGTAGAAAACTTGTCTATTTGGTCTGAAACTCAAAAATTAAGTTGAAATTGTTTTGCTTTCATTCCGTCCTTTTTGTCGAAAATCAACAGCTTGGTTAAAAGGCGAACTTTTTGGTTGGAAATACCTTTTCTCGTTGAAAATTTACCTTTTTTATTCGGATCTTTGTCTTTTCTAGTATGAAATTCATCATTATGGTTAAAAATTTGGTACTATTTTGGTAGGAAGTTGAACCATTCAAAGGAAAGTTAACTCTTTCTTGAAAAATTGATACTTTCAGGTAGAAAATTCATCCGCTTTGCAGAAAATTTGTCCTCCTGGCATTTAAAATGAAATTATTTTGCTTTCTTTACTGAAAAATCTTTTCTGCTTGAAGATTTTACTCTTTTGTTAAATTTCGTCTTCTTTGATTGGAAATTCATCCCTTCTGGCGGAATTTCCTTCTAAACGTTTTTTCTAATTTCAAATTGAAATCTTTTTTAGTTGAAAATTAAACTACCTACTAGTTCAAAAATTGAACAACCTTGATAAAAATGCCTTTTTTGATAGAATTTTTTCCTTTTTTTTAGTTGAAATCGGACAATTTGGTTGCAAATTCATACACTTTGTTTAAAATTCGTATTTTTTAGTAGCAAATTCATCTTCATAGTTAAAAATTCGAATACTTGGTTGTAAGTTGAACTCCTTTGTTGAATATTCACTTTTGTTTGTTTGAAAATTCATAAATTCAGTTAAAATTGCATGACTTTGGGTTGAAAATTCAACTATTTTGGAAGAAAATTGAACTGTTGCGTAGAAAATTCGTATTTCTGGCTTGAGACACCAACGATTTGGTTAAAATAGTCTTATCTTTCTTGACTGAATAATCTCGGTCGGAAATTCAACCCTTCTGTTACATTCCTTCTTTTTGTTGGGATATAACTATTATTTATTAAAAATCAAAATCTTTTCTGGCTGAGAATTCAATCAATTGGTTGTAAGATTGAGTAATTTGTTAAAATTATGGAAGAGCCTCCTTCCAAACATTTTTCTTATTAAAGTACTTTTTTCGTTTCTTTTTCAATAAAAGAACTCATTTTTGAATGATTTAAAAATGACACTCTTCAATTGTTTATTTCATTTCTGGGAATAATTTTTTCTTCAGAAACATCATTTTATTGGTTCCATCGAGTATCCAAAAGCCTGCTATATCAATTCTAATGAAACTTATCGGACTTGAAAATAAAATGTTCTTATTTTTTATTACAGAAATTCCTGTGATTGATGATACCGCAGAGCAGTTTGAAATGGACATGTGAGAAGAAAATGCGGTATCACTCGTGATGAAGATATGTGTTCATTTGTGAGCCTTCAAAAAGTACTAAAAACTCAGTGGCCTTGCGATGATCGTGCGACACAGTTGCTCGAGCAATGAACTTGCATTTTCGGTGAAAACAGCAGCCAGTTTGCCAATAGTAGCTCTGAGTCCATTATCATACTATAAATATTAAAGACGACCTCACTGTGCTCTGGATCAAATCTGGACAGCCTCTGAGGAATGTTTTTTACAATGGGAGTAAATCTATTTTATCATTCGAATATTGTACAAAGAAAATTAAGGCTCAATCGAGATTTTCGCGTTGTCCGCATCGGAATGTTTAAATTCTGTACATTATTTTGTAGTTTGATACTTGAAGATATTAATTATGAATAAAGCATGTCTTTTTTATGTCTTGTCTCTTTTCTCGCTATGACTTATATTTATGTACCTTACGGATTCGGATGGAAAAATGTATTCTGAAGCATGAATAATTTGATAGATTTATTGCTGGCAGAGCTTAGGTGACGTAGTATTTTTGTTATTTGCAAGGTAGTCTGGAGCGGAGATATAATATGTTTAGTTAAGACCTGGAAATATGATTCAATGTTTGTTTTCAATTGTATGAACGGCTTTTGACATTCATACATTTTCAAAAAGGTTTTAATTCAAATTATTTCCGAATCGGAAAAATTACAAAAATATAAAATTTTCGACATGTAAAAAATTCGAACTCTTCAGATTGAACATTTTCTTAAAACTAAACTGAAAATTAAAACGCTGAATAATTTATACGTATTAAGCGGAATCTTTTAACACTTTACAATTGAACAATTTCAAGCTTTTATTAATTGAACAGTTTCGAAGATTTCTGGTTGGATAATATAATTCCATTCTATTATTTTCAATGTTCTGAATTAAAACTAATCACCCTTTCCTACTCACATTAATAAGAATACTGAAAATGAAAGATCAACCTCTTCTCATTCAGTACAAGAGTTAAGAAAAAGATCGACCTTTTTATCTGAATTTTGAAAATACCAAATTGTTCCACCGTCAACTCACCAAAAATATTGTTCAAAAAATTGTCATAAAAATAATAACCAGAATTTGCTTCATCCAAACTCAGTAAAGATTCATGAATTGAAGAAATTTTCCTCTTCTAATTAAAAAGAAAGTGACGAAAAGGTCGTGCCTTTAAACTACATTCAGATTAAAAAAATAAAAAATTATCCTCCTTCCAATTACTATAATATGAAGCACCAAAATTCTTTTCCTTCACATTAAAAATTTTGAAAACAAAAATTTACCCACTTCCAATCCAGAAGAAAAATTGAAAATAAAAAGATCCTTTCTCCAACTTATTCAAAATATTTTTCAAAAACCAACTTTGAACTGAATCAATATTTGAAAATTTAACACACGGCTATTTTAAAATTAGCATGAAAATTGAAAACCGAATTTCCTAACTAACTATGTTAAAAACTGTAAAAATTGTTCAATTCTGAACAGATTTAAAACATTTGTCATTTTTCAGGGAAGTTGTCGTGCCAAAAATTGAGTCTCTATGGGAAAAATTATCTAAGATAAAAATTAATAAATTCTAAGAATGCCTTGAGAAAAAAAATTGTTCAAAGTTAAAAACTTACATAAAACAATTATCTTAACATTTTTTGGAATATAATTTTCTTTCTTGCTATCGCTTTATACCAATTTTTCAAAATTGTTATTCAAATATATATTTGTTTAAAAAATGTTTTTCGAAAAAGAGCCATCATGGACTAAAATTCAACTATTTTTCAAGAAGTGGTAGGCGAGTATTCTTTTAGAGATCTAACATTTGAAACGACATAGAGGAAGTTTAGTTTTCAACTTTTCTTTGTGAATTGGAAGAGATATTTGTTTTCTTTTTTTATTTTTATGGAGAAGGAAGTGACAAAATTGTTGTCTTACTTCTTTTTATGAATCGCAAGAGGGAAAATAAAGCCTTTACAAAATTTTTATTGAGTTCTGAAGCAGAGAATTGTTCTTTAAATTTTTTTCTGAATTGGAAGGTAAACTTTTTTTTTTACTTTGAAGATTATTTTTGAGTTGGAGGGGAGGAAATATCATTTTCCAATCGGAAGGCAGACGTTCGTTTATTTTTAAGTTTTCTTTAGAGATTGAACATAATTTTTGTCATTCATTTTCACATGAATTCGAAAAATTTTTTTTTGGTTTTCAATTTCATTGGACCCCAAACCGTTCAATTTTTATAAAGTTGTGAGGAACGAAATTTGGATCAGTTATTTGCTTCCTGAATTGAAGGAGGCTTTTTTTTAGAAACATTTGAATTAGGTTTGAAGGAAGGAAATTCTGGGTCGAAAAATTTTAGAAATTAGAATAAATATAATTTCATATTTACATGATTTTTATCGAGTTTGAATTGAGAAAATTTGAGTTTTTAATGGGGAGGGAGACATTTGTTTATTTTTAATGATTTGTATAGAATTGGAAGAGACGAAAGTATTGTTTTTTTTTTTTATGAATTGGAAGAAGAAAATTCATTCTTTTTTGCCTATTTCATTGAGTTGTAAGGGAAGAAATTCAGACACTATTGATTTGGAAGAGACATTTTTTTCTTCATTGGATGAGAGATATCTGTTTATTTTTAACATTTTCATTGAGTCGAAATAAAGAAAAGGTTCTCCATTTTTCCTAAACTGGACATTGATTTAAAAAAACCGGATGATTTCATGATTAGAATAGTTATCAATCGAAGTCAATTCGGTTTCAATTGCATTACATACATCATGTGATATGAAATTTGTGATATGTTTAGAATGATTACATAGATTTTTGTATTTTCCTGAATTTTTGTAAACTTCCTGGTCAAAAATAAATTCATTATCATTTCTAGGTCATTTCTAGTCTAGTGGCCACCTGAAATAAAAGTTTTCCACAATCATACAATAATCATATAAACTACTGCCCTATTTTTTATATTTTTTATTATCCATAACAAATGACCATCATATCCTGAAAGAGCTTTCGATTCAACTTCAGTGTACGGCGGGTTGCCGCCAAGTAACAGATACCTACACTGCTACAACTTAACCTCAAAATAACCTGCAATGTACGTGTATACTATTATTTATTTACTTTATCCGCATGACTCACCCAATGACACAATGAATCCAAATTCTCTGAAAAACAATCCTTTCATCAAGAATTCAAATAACAACCCAGAATTGAATTTAAGTTCAACAGCTGTTTGCATAGTTTTGCACTCTTCTCGAAATCTGGGATCAATAAAGATCTGTGGACACCACTACAAAATTGATTAGAAAAAGATCCCCCCTTTTATCTGAATGCTGAAAATACCAAATTTGCCCCCTCGCAATTCAATTAAAATGTTAATTAAGAAGAAAAAATTGCGTCTTCCAATTGTCGGAAAAATGAAAACCAAAATTTGCTTCCTTTAAACCCTTCAAACTAAATAAAAATTTTGTAAAATAAAAAATTTCATCTAATTGAAAAAAGCGACAAACATACTTCCTTCCCACTAGGTGAAAATCTTGAAAATAACAAATTATCCTTTTTTATTCCATAAAATATTAAAAACCAAAATTTCCTCCCTTTCACATGAGTAAGGACGTTAAAAATAAAAAATTACTCTCTTTTAATGCAAAAGGAAGAATAAGAAGATCCTTCTTTCAACTTATTCAAAACATTATTACCTCTTTCTATATAGGAAAAAAAATTCGCCTCATATCCAACTTTCCAATTTCATCTAACTCGAAAGAGATTTTTCTTTAATTGGATGAAGTTGTGAGGTACAAAATTTGGATTATTCATTCATTCCCTGAACTGGGAGAGGGGCCAAATTTGATAAGGTTGGAAGAGGGGGAATTTTGGGTTTAAAAAATTTCAGAAAATGGAAGGATAATTTTATATTTATAAGGATTTTATGGAGCTAAAATAGAGGATCAAATTCGGGTTTTGAATTGGAAGAGAGATATCCGTTTATTTTAATGATTTTTATAAAGTTTCGAGTTCTGGGTCTCGAAAAGTTCCTAGTTCCACGACCACCTAAAGTGTGAATTCTCCAAATTTGTACAATTATTGTCCAATTTTTAATCATTTTTATTAATCTTACCAACCCTGTTAAGAGCTTCAACTCCAACTTTAGTGTATGGCGGGTGCCATCCAGTAACAGATTCCTACAACTTAACCTTAAAATTACCTGTCGTGTCTACTATTATTTATTCACTTTATCCACATGACTAACTCAATGACGCAATAAATCCAAATTCTCTGAAAACGATCCTTTCTTCAAGAATTCAAAGCATCAACCCGGCATAAAATTTGAACTTGACCGCGCAAATTTAACAGCTGTTTGCAGTTTTGCACTCTTCTCGAAATCCGCGATCGATAAAAAGCTCTCGGACTTCCCGGAATCTTTCACAACTGAAATTCTGAGGAAGCCTTTATCTAACCGCTTAACCACGTGTTATAGCTTTGTTTTCCTCCCCCCTTAGTCAAAAATCTCGAATTTTTTCTCAAAACAACCAAGAGGGAATCGTCAACAGCGCCATGTCCAACCATGTCCTCTAGTGGACCAATCAGCTGCCGCAAACATATATCAGTGTCGCAAACGAATGACAACAAAAGAGACTGATAGTGTATACTCGCGAGTGCGTTTTTCGCCGAAGTTTTTCGTTTTTCGTCGAGAATAACGTCGCGTCGTAGCGGTGAAAGTGTCGAAAGAATATGAAGAGAAGAAATGCTGAGTGTGGCAAGCTCCGGAGACCCTTAAAACGCAACAAGATCACCGAAGGAATCTACGGGAGGTAAGTTTTGGTCGCCATCACAATGGCCGATCTTTAAAAATAACCAAAAACTCGATACGTTAGCCGCTAGCGATCTCCTGCCGAGCTTAACTCTTCCAAGTTGATTTTTCATGCACCTTTTGTTTCCTCCGAGTCCAGTAAACATAGCCTCTATTTCGAACCCGCGTTTTCCATCCTTCGACGATTCGCAGCTGCTCCACGAAAATCCCCGCGGGTTATCGTCATACCTCGAAAATCAGATTTTGTTTTGGGTTAAGATTTGAGGGTAGACGAGTTTTCTTCGAAAGGGTTATTAATATTTCGTGGAAGGCGCGATTTTCGGATAGGCTAGCTTTTTTGCAAAATATTGGAGCATATTCAGCAGAATAGAAAAAGTGAGATAATATTTGTTTTGGAGAGTAACAGTGCTCAGCAAGCAACAATTATATCTCGTGATGGCATTTGTTTATTTAAGGGAGCTCATTTATATAATTCTGATTCATTTTTACTTTTTTTTTCGTCGATTTTTTCAAGTCATCTGTAAAAATTGTAAAAAAGAATTTTTTTGTTTAATATTCCAATAAACATCAATAAGAGAGAGAAAAGTTTCTATTAGATGGGTTGATAAATATATCGTGGAAGACGCGAATCTAATTCTAATTACCATTGTGTCGGTTTCGTTTATTTTCTTGATTCATTTTTCCGAAAAATTCAAAAAGTGAATTTTCATATTTTAATTAACAATGATTAGAAAGGGTTAATGAATATCTCGTGAAAGGCGAAATTTCCAGGTAGGCAAGGTTTTTTTTCAGAATTTTGGAGCATATTCGGCAGAATACAAAGAGTGAGATAATATTTGTTTTGAAGGGCAACAGGCTGTTCGGGGAGTAACAATTATTCCTTGTTATGGTATTCGTTTATTCTAGGGAGCTAATTTTTCTAATATTTATTTTTTTTACCATGGTGTCAATTTTAATTATTTTCTCATCCATATAAAGAGATCACTCGTCATATTATAATAACAATTTCCTTCGTCAGATGTTATTCAGCCCTTTGACGATAAATATTTAGAAGTCGAGAGATGAACTCCCTCATTTTTTCTATTTCCATAATTGTTGGGGATTTCACACGTTTGTAATATTAGTTAATAACTAGGCATCGAAGTTCCAAGGTTTTTTACAATTTTGATTCTCTTTTAGGCAAGGCTACTATTTAACAACATAAATCTATTTTTAGCTACTTTTCTTCAGTAAAGTGATATGAAAAATTGATGGTACTGATAAATAACTTTTGAAAAATCAGTAATAAATAGAATGAAGGAATGTCAATTTAAAAGTTCAAAAAAGTGTTAGAAATGTTATATTTAGACAATTTTGCTTAAGGACTGAATAAATAAACATTCCTGAAACTTCAACAACTTGATTAAAATATGTTTTTTTAACTGCAATTTTGATCTTGGTTGAAACTTGAACTCTTCTATCAAATTTCGTCTTTTTAGTCAAATTCGAGTATTTTTTATTTTTAATAAAATCTTTTCAAAGACTAAATAATCAGGAATGAACTTTTCTGCATTTCATTCTAAAATCCTTGAATTCGAAAAATGGTTTAAACCTCATCAAAGATAACGTTAGATCAACAAGAATATTTTTTAATAAAACTTTGGTCATATCATGACAAGAGATTCTTCTCCAAGGATATTCTGTTTGATGTCATGGTATATATGTCATGCCATTGACCAATTTGTGTCATATAGCAAATATATCAACAAATGCTCAAAGTTTGAACAAGAATTTCCACAAAACATATTTTTGTTTATTTAACCTTCTTTCTCTCAAGGCCCTATCTCCAAATTGAAAACTACAATAATAATAATAAGACAAAAATAACACAATTTTAAGTTGAAAATATTAAAAATCCATTTTAAACAAAAATGCATTGGTGCATTGAACATAATGATTTTATGACTTCCTTTTGAATACATTTTTTATGTAGGTATAAATCGGAAATAAATCGATATCTGCAAACTATTTTCAGTTCACTCTGCTTCTTATCAAGTCATTTTTTTCTAAAAATATAAATTTATAAAAATAAATTTACAAAAGTTGAATGTACTTGAGTTTTGGACTCTCAAGCACACAACATTTTTATAAAATCAAACTAAAATTTAATTTGGCGAGAAAAAAAAAATAATATCATATTTCATGCTTGCATGTTCCAAACCTCAAATTAATGGCGTATCAGCTACTGTATTAGCATATTTTCTAAATTTAGAATTTATCGTTGGCTTTATTTGTATTTACTTAATTACAAGTGCGTAGAGTAAAGTCAAGTAAAGCACTAAATTATTCTTTACTTGAGACGAGTATTTTCTTTAGCTAAATTTATATATTTGCATTTATTTAGTTAAGATTCCAATGCAAATTAATATTTCCTTTTCTGTATAATAAAGTATAACAATAATGAATGATATGATTTATAACAAATGTTCTAATCTAGCATCATCAAAAAGTTACTGTATAGTTTATCTGAATGCATGAAATAATTATCTTTTTCTAAAATAATTATTATCCTTGAATAATTGAAAAATCTTATTTTGTTTCAGTACTTTACTTTACTTAAAGTTTCTTCTGCTATGGGCCATGGTGATTTTAGCAGACTTCATTTTAGAATTCCGTTTTGAATTTTTGTGGCCGTTTTGGCTGCTACTTCGAAGCGTCTACGATTCTTTTAAATATCAAGGCTTGGTACGTAAAACCCATTACATTTACCTAATATTAATTTAAAAAATTATACAATTATTTTACTATATATTTCTACATTAAAATATTCTTTTTTTTACAGGCCTTTTCCGTATTTTTTATTTGTATCGCACTCACATCAGACATGATTTGCTTCTTTTTCATCCCAGTACACTGGCTTTTCTTCGCTGCCAGTACATATGTTTGGGTGCAGTATGTTTGGCACACAGGTGCGTAATAATTAAAAAAAGAATTGCAGTTTTATCAAAAGGAAAATTTTTCCATTTCTCTAAATTACACGATTAAACAATTTGTTACAGACAAAGGCGTTTGCCTGCCAACTGTGATGCTATGGCTGCTGTTTCTTTATATAGAGGCAGCAGTTCGATTAAGAGATCTACGACATATGCCATTTCATTTGGATCTCTGTAGGCCATTTGCTGCACACTGGTTAGTCCATTTTTCATTATAATCAAAAACTTAATCAGGTATGAGGGTAATTGGAAACATGGAAATCAAGAAAAAATTGAGGACAGTCGGGAATTGAAAAAAATGCAAAAGTCAGGGATTAATGTAAAAAGCACTCAAAGTAACAGTAAAGAATAATCAGGGTTGTTTTTAATAGATTTCAATCAGTAGAAGGGAATTCAAAAGAATTTGAAAGATTGTAGGGCATTTAAAAAAATTCCCAGGAATTTTCAAGGGCTTTGAAAAGTTTTTAGGAATTTTCTATGGGTTCGAATAAATTGATTAGATTGAAAAGGATTCAGAAGATTCCAGGGTATTTTTTTAATTATAAAGGAAGTTGATAGGGTTGAAAGAGTGTCTAGGGACTTTAAATATTTGAAAAGATTTGAAAAGATTCCCATCCGAAATTTCAGAATAATTTTCGAGAGCTTTCCAAATTTTCAAGGTATTTCATAGGATTACAAATATTTTAGTATATTTCTAAGTATTCATATCCTTTTCAGGGATTTGAACAAATTTTGAAAGATTTAAAAGAATTTTAAAGATTTTAGGATACTTTGAAAGATTCCTAGGAATCTTTATTTGGTATGAATAATTTGAGAGGATAATTTTCGAGAGCTTTCCAAATTTTCAAGGTATTTCATAGGATTACAAATATTTTAGAATATTTCTAAGTATTCATATCCTTTTCAGGGATTTGAACAAATCAAATCAATAATTCAATCAATCAATAATTATCAATAATTTGAGAGGATTTCAAAATTTTTCTAGAATTTTGCGTACTTTCTAAAGTTTCACAGAATTTTCAGAAGCTCGAAAACTTTTGACAGATTTCAAAGAATTCAAAAATATATATTTATTTTAGTGTATTTGTAAAGATTCCAATGAATTTTAAATAGATGTTAATAATTTGTTGTCAATCCAACAGATTTTGGGAAATTTGAATAGATTATTTTTATAGATGGTTTTTATAGGGTTTCAATTCTAAACAATTTTAAAAGTCTTCGTGAAGTTTTGAACGATTCCAAATGTTTGAAATATTTTAGGGAATTGTTTAAGATTTCAATAATTTTCTGAAAGCTTCAAAGAGTCTCAAGGAATTTTAATTATCTTAGGATATTTAAAAAGATTCCAAAAAATCTAAGGGGATTTCAGAGCATTCAAACTATTTCAGGGTAGATATTTATTTCTACAATTTTCAATAAAATTGAATCAGTGTAATAGATTTGGGGGGAAGGGTGAAGATTTTTGGGGTTTTTTAGAGCTCCCAAGGAATTCTCGAGAGATCAACCAAATTTCAAGTTTTGAATGAGTTTTTGGAGTTTAAAAATAATTGTATGGAGTTTTAATGGACTTCCTACAATCTCGGAAGATATGGAACGATTTAAAAACACTTATAGGTTTTTAGATGCTTCAAAAGATTCTATGGAATTTTATAAGGTTTCAGAGAATTTACATGATTTTGAGGGATTCTAAGTTCTCAAGATATTAAAATTAATTTTTCTAGATTACCCAGGAAATTTGATCGGATTTCATGACAGAATTATACGGAATTTTCCAGTATTTTCATAGATCTCAATAAAATTATTTTCTAGAAGTGAGGAATTTGTAGGATTCTAGAGAGCTGACAAGATTTTCAAATCATAATAATTCATTTGGAATTTGCCAAGCACTCTTATTATTTCATATTAAATTATTTTCAATTCTTCGGAGATGTATTAAAGTCTTTACATTTTTTCTAATTCTTCTAAATTCAATTAATTCTACTTAATTTGATAGATTTGAGAAAAATTGCTATTTTTTAAAAATTCATCTTGAAGTCTTTTAAACTCACCTTAAATTCTCAGGTATTTACTCAATTTCTTTTGAATTACTTCGAAGTTTACTAAACTTATTTCAAATTATTATTATTATTTCAATGTTTTTTTATTCGTTTCTTCGAATCATTTGCAATTCACTTGAATTATTTTTAATTCTCGTTTAATTTTTACGCATTCCTTCGTATTTGTTCTGATTCTTTTGAATTTTTCTAAATGCACTCCAATTTTACTGAAACGAATAGAATTTTTTGAAATTTTCTTCCAAATTATTTGAATGTACTTTCACTCTCATTTTCACTTTTTGTGTTAGAAATTCAAATAGTTTTATTCCATTTATTGAAGATTCTATATACATACAAAAAATGTAAAGGAATAGAATTCCGGTCTTTGAATATTACTCAATATTACTTAATATTACTGAATATAATAATAATAATATACTTGAAATATTATTTAATGGTCAGGGAAAAGTCCGGAAATTTCGCAACAGAAGTTTTGCGGCCGCTCTGGTTATCTCTATTGACTTTCAAGCTTCAATAATTTTGAAATTCGATCGCTCTAAATTTTATTTAATCATTATCCTTGTTTTTCAGCATTGGTTATCCTGTAGTCACATTAGGCTTTGGTTTCAAAAGTTACATAGGGTACAGAATGAGACAGGTCAGTATTTCAATCAGCAAAAATATTTTGCAAAATTTTGTTCTGACTTTATAGAGAAATCATACGTGTGATATTGAATTTACAGAGAAAACAAAAAGACGTAGCGAAGGAGAACGAGTTCTACCTGCAGCTGTTACAGCAAGCGTTGCCTGCTGAACAGCAGGCGGCGAACATGCAGCAAATACAACCACAAGTACAGTTGCAAGCACAGCTCGCAGCGGCCCCTCTGGAACAACATTCAAAATCACAGCCTCACAGGCCGAATTCACAGTACAACCAGAGCCCCGAAAAGAGTAGAGGTAGTTCGTATTAATTCCCATTTCGCAAAGAAAAGTCAAATTCTGAGATAGTTATAAACTTAAATCCATTGATGAAAAGCAACTAGTTTCTCTCTAAGGGGTCGTCCATACACTGCGTGGCCGGATTGTAGGCAACCCCCCCCCCCCCCCCCTTACTACGCAGTTTTTTCGACTGAAAGTAAACTAGATAATAATTCACGGTGGTGACTTGACTAGGACACCGGGAATTTTATTGTCCGGGAAATGACCGGAAGTTTAATGAAAAACCAGGAATTCACTTGTCTCAACCTAGACTATTAAAAATTCTGCCAAAAAAAAAAACGCAAAATGACAGCTTTCTTTTTATTAATCAAAAAGAGATCTTATCATTTGATTTGAAGAATGTAACGTTCCTTTAATCCGATTCTCAAAATATTTAAAGACATCTATACGTCATGAGAGGAAGAATTTTTTTCTCATTATAAGAAAAAAGTTCTGCAAATTTATTGCTCTGTGAAATTTTTTCAGCTTACTCAAATTTGATAATCGAATTGATAATAGGGAATTTCAGAAAATAATAATAATTTTTATTTTAGAACAGGGAATTTTTGAAAATCGTTCCTTCAATTCAAAATTTGTCACAATTTAAAAGTCCCCTCTTCTTAATTTTAAATAAAGAAAGTACTTCAATCAGTCTTTAGAGTTGAAGTAGTATTCTGAAGAAGAAATATTTCTGAAATATGATAGAAAGCTTCTTTACATTGTCCATTGCGAATTTATCCTGTTTTAGTTAACAAATCAACTACATATTTGTTTGAAATTTAAACTTGTTTGTTGAAAATCAAATTTTCTTGTTAAAGTTGCATTATTTCGATTCAAAATTCACCTCTGCTAGAAATTGTAACTACTTTGTTAAAAATCAATTCATCTTTTTTTGGTGGAAATTCAAGTATTTAGTTCAACATTGATTTTTGATTTTAAAAATGGAACTATTCCTTTGAGAATTTATGTACTTCGTAGAAAGTTTGCCTTTTTTGTACAAAATTAATTCTTTATGGTAGGAAATTCATCTTTTTGATCAAAAATCATCTATTCATTTGAAGATTCATTACTATACCTGGAAATTCACCAGTTTCGGTTAAAAATCAATTACGTCAACTGAAAATTCAACTGTTTCATTTTCATGGAAACTTGATTTTTCCTTGTTCAAAATTCGACGTTTAGGTGAAAATTTGTCTTTTTGAATTAAACATTCCATAATTTTGTTGAAAAATCGATTTTTTGTGGAAAGTTATCGTTTCCATCGGAAGTTAATATTCTTCCTCAAAAATTGTTCTTAACGGTCAACAATTCAAGTATGCAGTAAAACGTTTTTCATCTTAGTCGAACATTCATTTAGTTAAAAACTCTTGTTTGGTTTATAATCAATTTTTCAACACAAAAATGTCACTATTCCATTTTTGTTTGAAAATTTCTATTTGCATGGTTCAAATTTCAACCATTCTGTTGAAAAATCGCATTTTTTGGTTGAAAATTAATTTTTTCCAAACATTGAACTATTCTAGTTAAATATTCACAATTTCAGTTAAAAATTCGTCGTTCTGTTTCTGGTTTAAATCATCAATCATTCTTTGTGAAAATGTAATGATTTGTTTAAAAAGTTAGTTGAGAGTTAGTTTTTTGCGTTATAAGTAATTTTTTCCAACTGAAAATTTAACTTATTCCAATTGAAAATTTCATAGTTTCAGTTAAAAATCTATCTTTTTTAGTTAAACATCTATTTTTTCAATTTGAAATTTGAGTTATACAATCTTTGTTGACGATTTATCTTTTCAGTAAAAATTAATTCATCTGTTTGAAAACTCAACTCGACTATTTTGTGGAAAATTTTTATTTTTTCTTAGAAAATGATTCTTTTTGGAAATTATTCTTCTTGTTTTAATATTCACCTCCATGGTTGGAAATTGAAGTGCTCCAGTTAAATATTTATCTTTTTAGTTGAAAATCCATCTTCTTGTTTTGAAATTTAGTGTTCTGGTTGAAGATTCATGTTATTTGAGAATTCATCACATTGGTTGAAAAATGCACTATTTTGTTGAAAATCTTTTGTTTTTTTTTCTTTATTATCGTACATTTATTTTTGAATTGAGTGGCCGGAAACTAAATGGGTTCGAGCGCTCGAAATCGCCAAAAAGCATTGTCCAAACGTCTTGTGATATTGAAATTCAAAAAAATTAAATTTAAAAAAAACGTGATTGTAGAGAATGACAAGATGGACCTTTTTTCATTTAAAGTTTTTCAATCATATATCGACGAAGAAAAGTATCGAGTGAACTTCAAAGTTGAAACAACTTCCAGTGAGACATTTCTTCCTTAATATTGGAGGAAGATTTCTGGAAATTTCGAGGTCAATTCATTGAAAATTGACGGACAATACTTTTCAGCAATTTCGAGCGCTCGGACCCTTTTCGTTTCCGGCCACTCAATTGTGATTTAACTGTTCCAATTTTTGGAAAAAAATTATATTTCTCTGTTGAAAATGAGAGTATTCTTTTTAGAATTGATTTATTTTGCAATGTTTGATGTGTTGTGTTGAAGGATGTTTGGATTTGAATAAAAATAAATGTAAGCGTTTTGCGACAAATATAAATATGTTACTTC
Organism: Neuroterus valhalla; assembly: GCA_011762715.2. Classification (NCBI taxonomy): domain Eukaryota; kingdom Metazoa; phylum Arthropoda; class Insecta; order Hymenoptera; family Cynipidae; genus Neuroterus; species Neuroterus valhalla. The sequence continues at coordinate 685,663 of WSXT02000006.1, forward strand.
TAGTTGACCGGGAAAATTGAAAAAATTGACCGTGAAAAATTAGAAATTTGAAATCGTCCACCGAATCTTCACCCTGTAATTCCTAAATTACAAGTTTTATTAATATCAATTACAGCGTGACGAAAATTGAACCTGATTTTTTTCTACATTCTAACATAAGTATTAGAGTTCATTTAATAATACATTTTTAAAATATAAACTCTTTTGTTTAAAATTAATTTTTTGGGTTAAAGATTTATTATTTTAATTGAGAATGAATCCCTCTGGTTGAAAATTTGAAGCTTTTGTTGAAATTAGCGCTTTATTTGATTGAGTATTAAAATTTTACCTGAAAATTCAGTTCTTCCATTTATTGTTGAAACTTCAACTATTTGGTTTGAAAATGCGTATGTTTTAGATTGATACTCAACTATTTGGTTCAAAATTCATCTGATTTGTTTGAAAACTCGTCTCTTTTAATAGAAAATTAATCTCCTTGTTTTAACATTCATCTTGAATGTTTAGTCATAAATTTGTCGACTTGGCTCAAAGTTGAACTCCTTTGTTAAAAATGCATTCTTGTAGTTGATACCTAATTATAGTCCAATGTTCAACACTCTTTGGATGAAAATAATTTCTGTACTTTAAATTGAACCATATAATTTTTTTTGGTTCAAAATTTATCGAAAAATATTTAGGAAGTTTTGTGGAAACCTAATTTGGATCCATACATATTTCTAAAGTATAAAAGAAACTAGAGAAGCAACGATAGTTATTTTTTCTTCGTAAAAGTAACGTTAACGATAGTTACTTCCCTTTAAAAAGTAACCTACAGATCACGATTTTATGCTCTAATCTTCTCAAATGGAACATATCAATTATTTCATACGAATTTAATCAAATTATTTTTTAAATTTGTTACTAAAGTAAAATTCTTTTCAGGGGCTGGCGGCTCGACAGTAGAATCGGGTTTACAAAATGGTTGCATTCATAATGGTACACAGACTGTGTCGCAAGCACAAAGTACCGCTACCAAAAACATTCACAGAAAATCCCTGGATAAGGGAGAAAAGCAAGAGGACCAACACAACAAACACAATAGCAGTGTCTCACAGTCGGAAAAGAACGACAAAAGATTTGTGCACACAAACGGTTCTGCAGTTCCGTCTAGCGAACTGCAGTTTATAGAAAGAATTGGGTAAGTATTCAACTCTAATTTCTGCAATTTCATTTTATACATTTGGTTTATTTAAATCTGCAAAACCAATTTTTCTAGAAAGTAATTTTATTTACATAAAAATTCAGGGATTACGTTTCGTCTTGTTTTTTTAACTGATTCCCCTCTTCTCTTATGAATTGAAAAAATTTCGTCTTGTTCCTACCTATTTTTGAAGAATCATAAACAGAAATTAGAGAGTCAGGGAGGTTAGTCTTGTACCAAAAGAAAGATAGAATGCCTAAATCAGTTTGAGATGACTTTTTAACAAAAAATGGAACGAATTTTCAACCAAATAGTCAAATTTTTGAGTAGAAAAGATCCATTTTCAACCGAAAGTAGAATCCTTCAACTTTCAGTTTGAAAAATTAATTGGTAACAAAAAAAAAACGAATTTCCAATATGTTCAACACAATCAATAAAGATCAACTCTTTTTGAATGGAAGATTAATATTATACTAGAATTGATGAATATACAATCAAATTTATGACTGCATTATATAATACATAAATTCTGAAGCTAAAAAGACAAATTTTCATCAAAAAAGTTTATTATCAACCAAGATAGATGGCTTTCCAAAAAAGGGGAAAAACCCCAACAAAATAATTGAACTTCCTAACAAAAATTTGAATACTTAATAATGTACGTGAGTTTTTTATCTACAAAAAAAGAATTTTTAATTAGAAGAAAAAAAATTTAATCAAAAATGGTATACTCAGATCATTGAAAAAAAAATTACCAGTTGAGTTCATTGAAGAAAAAGAATTTCCTACAAAATAGTTAAATAGTCAATGGAATACATCAATATTCAACGAGGAAAATAATCTTCAACTTGCAAAGATAAGCTTTCAACAGATTAGTTTAATCTCTAATCAAAAAGATCAATTTCAACTGAGTACATCAATTTATAACCAAATAATCACTAGGAAGATGAATTTTAATGAAAATCGTGATTTAACAAAAGAATTAATTACTCATCAAACAGAGAGTGGTCAGTTGGTCGTGGGGGCTAAGGCATGAGCTTTGGACCCACGGTACTGTCTGGTTGTGGGTTCGA
>WSXT02000006.1:694094-722659 GCA_011762715.2 Neuroterus valhalla
ATATATGAATTGCTCAGATTCATCGGGACTTGCAGGATTGATTCGGATCCATTTAAATTTACTTCATTCATTTGCATTGATCGAAATCTATCAGAAATATTTGAATTTGCTCTATTTATTTGGAGCTGTTTCGATTATTCTGGTTCACTTCGCTTACCTAAATTTATTCGGATTTATTATGATTTATTTGGATCATTTCGGATTTATTTTAATCTGGTCTGGTTTATTTAGAAAAACTTGAATCAATTTTATTTTATTTAATTGATTCAGAATTCCTCAATCTAAATTCAAATTACTCAATTTATTTGGATATCTTCAGATTTATCTAGATTTATTTGAATTTACTTTATTCATTTGACTCCATTTGGATTCATCCAAATTCACTTCATCATTCTGGAATCATTGAAACTATTTAGATATATCTAGATCACTTAAGATTTATCTAATTTTTTGCATTTACCTTCAATTGCTTGAATTTACTTGGATTTGATTAAATATGTATTGATTGTTCAAATTTATTCGAATGTGTTCGGATTCATTCCAATCCAATCTATTTGGATTCATCTCAATTCACTTCATTCCTTCAGGCTTGGTTGAATTTATCTAAATTAACTTGATATATCTGAGATCATCCAGAATAATTTAGATTTTTCGAAAATAATAGAGATTCTTTGAGATTCGTTTAAAATCCCTTTGGATAATTTGATTTTGTATTATCCATTTCAATTTATTCAGAATTTTGCGATTTATTTAAATTTGCTTGATTTACTTCAGTTTATTCAGAGTCATTCAATTTTATTCTATTAATCTGCATTAACTCATTTTTTTATATTAATCTAGATTATTTTATCTAAATTCATACAGAATAATTTTGAATTAATTGAATTTGATGAGATTCATTTGGATTTCTTTGGGTATATTCGGATTGTATTCATCTGAATTCGAATTCACTCCATTTAACTTTGTGCCGAATTTTTTGAATTTATTTAGATGAATTAAGATTTAATCTGATTTATGTTAGGTCATTCGCATTCTTTTTTACTGCTGAGGATTTATTCGGATTTATTCGACTTCATATGGATTTGTTTTGACTCATCTGGACTTTTTTGAATTTACCAAAAATTTTTCGAATTAATTAGATTTATTCAGATTTCATTAAATTTGTTCGCATTCGTTCAGATTTTTTTTTCAATCTGGATATATATATGAATCTTTTGTTCCATTGGATTTATTTTTTCTTCACATTATTTTTTTTAATTTGATAGAATTTATTTATATTGATCCAGATACATTTGGATTTATCTAAATTCGTCCTTAATAAGTTTTAACATATTTGGATTTATTTGGATTAATTTCTATTTCGAGACTTTATTTATCCGAATGCATTCAGATTAATTGGAGTTTTTCGGATATATTTTGGAAGAACATTTTTTCCGAAGTTCTGAAAATGAAATCATTTATTTTATTTAAATATACTTCTATTCATTTGGAATTTTATTGATTTATTTAGATAGTTTTATTTCCCTTGAATTTATTCAGATATAATTGGAATTATTTGCTTATTGATTGTTGGTTATTTTGATTTATTATGATCTACGGACTCTATTCGATTTTATTCGAATTTATTCAGATTTTCTTGGCATTATTCAGATCCAACCAGAATTGTTTGGATTTATTCCTTATTATATAGATTTACTTGCGTCAGAACTTGAACATTTCAACATTCATGTTCCAAAAACTTGAAATATTGTATTTTATAGAATCCTATCAGTTGCCGAGTAAAAAGACATCTTATGAGAGAAAATACTCCTCATTTTTGATGCTCGAAACAATCCCTGATATATTTCGGATTTAAATAGGACTCTCTATTTTTATTTTTCTATAAGAATATTCAAATAGATACTTGTGAATTTGATAGGTTTTTTATTGTTTTTTACAATTTCTTGGAAAAACAAATATGTAAAAATAAATGTTTTGAGAATTCGGCAGCAAACATTCTCTTGTTTTCCGAGTTTTTAGTATTGTCTTTGAGCTTGACCAAGATTCATATAGGATTTTGTTGGTTTCCAAATTTTTAATAAAATTGGAATTAAAAATGTCTAATATAAATAAAAAATGTTACCACGATAAATTACTTGCGAACTTCTAACAGGATCGGATTTGTTGGAATAGATTTGAAAGAATAAAATTAGGCCTAATTTATGGTTTGTGATGATCCAACTATAATTTATTTGCATTTAAAAATGATTTAATTTTGGAATTCACTTAACTCCGCAAATCAAATGATTCAGGGAAATTCAAATCAGAGATCGTAAATTTTTCTATTACCAATTTGACTAATGCAGAAGTCTAATATAATCCCTGTATAAGAATTAGATGAAGTTTAATTATGTAGAAGAATCACAATCAAGGTTGATGTTCAATTGAAAAAAAATCAATAATAATCAAGTTTCCCACTTCTAGGAAGCATTGAATCTGGATCGATTTCATATTATTAAATTTTTATGGGTTTTAGTTCCGAGAAGTATAAGAAAAATATTTCTGGTATCATTCCAATCTTCCTAATGGAGTTGACTTTAATTTATGGAAACAAAAATACAGCCTTTCCGACACTTTTTCAGCTTCAAACTTTCAGTAGGTGAATTTGATATATCATCTAGTTGAGGTCGATAAAAAATTAAAAAACTTATACGGGAATAAATTTAAGTTCAAGAACTGAGATATTCGTATTGTTTCAGTATTTAGAATGCAACAAACTTCAAATTTAATTCAAACAGATTTAAAGTTCAGAATTTTCTAATTAAGATCGATTTGAACTCCCAAAATTTATAGGATTTTAGAACCTATCTTTATTGTACTTTTTCGATTATTGTTGATTGTTGAATTCTGAAATCAGAAAATTTGACAGTGTGTCTAATTTAGAAATCATGAGTTCAGAATTTATCTGGATTATTTCGGACTTCTATCGAATCAATTTGTTCCTTTTTTTTCATTCAAACTTCGGCAACTTTGGCTTTTCTTCTTTTAGACTTGTTTGAATCAAATTGACCTCATCAATATTTTTTGGATTCATTTGAATTTGTTTGGAGTATTTCAGATTAAAATTAAAAAAAAAAAAAAATTTATTTAGTTTCTTCTAATACATTTTATTTATTTAAATTTATTCAGATTAACTTGGATTCACTTCATTCGAATTATTCTGAATTAAATTGAATTTAATCCATTCATTTGTATTCATTCAGATTTACTTGTACGTATTTGGATAAATTTTGGATTCATTTAGATATATCTAGGTTTATATGAATTAATCTAAATTTGCTCAGAAAAAATTTGAATTATTCGAATATTATTAAAAATATATTTCAATTTACGCCGATAATTCAAACTTATGTTGATTTATTTGAATTTGTGTATGAATGTATCCAGAAGTATTATTATTCATCCAGATTTATTTGGATTTATTTAGATAAATTTAAATAATTTAATTTTATTTGAATTTACTTCCTTCATTTGGAATATTGTTGATTTATTTGTACTTATTTCGATTTATTTGGTTCTAGTAAGGTATATTCGAATAATTCTGAATTCATCCAAATCTTTTGAATGAATCGAATTTTCTTGGATCGATTCCAATTCACGCCAGTCATTCAAATTCATGTTGATTTACTTGAATTTGTTTGAATTTATCCAGAATTACTATGATTCATTCAGATCTACTTGGATTTATTTAGATATATTCGAATTAGTTTGGATTCATTTGAATTTACTTCATTCATTTGGATTCTTGAAGATTTAGTTGTACTTATGTCGATTTATTAGGATCTACTCAGGTATATTTCGATTAATCTAAATTTATCCAGATTTATTTGAATAAATTGCATATAGATAAATCTATTTCAATTTATGTCATTCATCAAGTCCATGTAGATTTACTTGAATATGTTTAAATTTATCCAGAATTATTATTCTACATTCAGATTCATTTAGATTTATTTGGAGCTTTTAAAGTTTATTTGAATAATTTTGAATTCATTCAGATAAACCTATTTGAATGAATCGGATTTTATTAGATCTATTCCAATTCACGCCATTCATTCGAATTCATATTGATTTATTTGAATTTGTTTTAATTTATCCAGAATTATTATGATTCATTTAGATCTTTTTGGATTTATTTAGATACATTCGAATTAATTTGGATTCGTTTGAATTTACTTCATTATTTTGGATTCATTTAGATTAATTTTTACTTATGTCAATTTATTCGGATCTATTCAGGTATACTTCGATTAAACTAAATTCACCTAGATTTATTTGAATGAATGGAATATTGATAAATCTATTGCAATTCACGCGGTTCATTTGGATTGATGTAAATAAATTTGAGTTTGTTCGAAATAATCCAGAATTATTATACTTTATTTGAATTTACTGAATTTTTTTAAAGTTGTACATATTTCTTTGATTTATTCAGATTTATATATTATATCACCTAATACAGGATCACATGTTTATATTTTATATCAGATGGTCTTTTCATTATGTTTCAAATTTCCCGCCTCGATATTTGCAACTTTGAAAACTGTGTAGCGTTTCCGAAGTTTCAAGAAAATTTCCGAAGACCAAAGTTAATGGAAGTTTACAGCCCTCGATTTATTTCTATTTATGTGGATAAACTCGGGTTTATTTTATTTCATTTTGATTCAACTGGATCTATTTGGATTCAGTCGGAGCTTTTTGTATTCATTCGATTTTCTCTATTTTAATTCAGATTCACTCGAGGATTTTTTTTTGGAACTCTGATTCATTCGGATTTATTTATAAATGTTAGTGGATGCAACGTTTCACTAAAAATATGACAGTTAAATTGCTAAATACTGGATAACATTCCGTTCGAATACAAAAGGATTGCCACGTCGCACAGTGGTTCAAAATCCCAAAAAGCTGGCCATAAATCAGAATCTCGATATTTCACTTCGTTCGAGTACCCATATAATGTTTTTGGGGTCGCTGATTTCGGAAATGAAGTCAAAAATCCAAAATTTAAAATGGCGAACCCAAAATGGCGAACACTTTCATAAAATTTTCCATACATATACTTGAAAATGAGTAGTAAGGGGTTTTTGGGGCGCTGACTTCTAAAATGAAGTAAAAAATCCAAAATTTCAAACGACGGACCCAAAATGGCGGGCATTTTTATAAAATTTTCCATGCATTTACTTGAAAATGAGTATTAAGGGAATTTAGGATTGCTGATTTCGGAAATGAGGTCAAAACTCCAAAATTCACAATGGCAGACTCAAAATGGCGGACATTTTTCTAAAATTTTCCATGCATTAACTTAAAAATGAGTATTAAGGGGTTTTTGGGGTGGCTGATTCCGAAAATGAAGTAAAAAATCCAGAATTGAAAATGTCGGATATTTTCTAAAATTTTCCGAGCATTCACTTTGAAATGAGTGTTACGGAGTTTCTGGGGTCGCTGATTTCGCAAATGAAGTCAAAAATCCAAAATTGATAATGGCAGACCAGAAATGCCGGCCATTTTTCTGAAAAACTACTTTTTTTAGGAAAATGTCAGGCATTTCAGACCGCCATTTCGAATTTGGGATTTTTGACTTCATTTTCGAAATCAGCGACCCCAAAAACCTTATATGGGTACTTAAACGGAGTGAAAAATCGAGGTTCTGATCTTTGGCCAGCTTTTTGGGATTTTAAACCACTGGCTGTATAACGGGCATTTAGGAGCGTAACTGTACGTTCCATATAAAAAATTCTCCGAGCGCAAGCCGGCAACTTCCGGCAGCTCAATTTTTGATATGTTTTGCAAAAGTTCATTTTTCATTCTTTAGATAAAAAATAGGGCCCGATCTATCAAGACTCTTGTCTAAACTCTGTTTTTATCAGCGTGAGCCTATCATCAACATTTGAAAACTGCAGTCATTGTTTGAACATGAACATATTTCATATTTATCTTTGTCAATCACTTTGATAGTTTGTATAGCTGAAAGTTCCTACATTTGCGAGAGCAATCCATGTTGTGGCATCCAAATTAGTCTCTCTATTCAAAAACTGTGCACTTTTAAAAAACTGGTTTTTACTTGTCGCGACGTGTTTGACTTGTTCGACACGCTTGACGTCTATGAAAAAGAGGCTGAAGTTGGTTCTAGCAACATGTGTTCTTAGACGACGCTGGGGGTAGCACAACTGATACTGGAATTTTCGAATAGCGAAAAAAAGATTTTTTTTTTCATTATGGTCAACTTTTCATGATCTTTGACCACTGTGCGTCGTTCCGTCCAGTAGGTGCTGCGAGTCCATCAGACTTGAGTACTGGTATAGCAACTAAGTGCGCAGTAGCCTATCGGTGAATTTTCTCAGTGTGTGTCGCATGTGTATTGTCCCTGCGAGAATGTCTTGCCTAAACCTGAAAAATTTTCGAACATTTCCAAAAATTAGTTAAACGTTTCGTTTGGGAAAAGGTTTATTTAAGAAATTACAATCCCAAATTTGATGATAAGGATCAAATGATAAATCAAGTTCCTCTTACTTTTAATACGTCTTATCCTTTTTTCATTTTTTCCTCCTTAGGATGGTAATATTGGATCGGAATTCGTGATTCGTCCGCTTCCGGATCGTGTGATAAATGAAATCGTGAGCCAGACAAAAAGTCTTCACGAGCCGCACTTGTTTCCAAATATCACAAGAGTTAGAAGAAATTTAAAACACACAGCTCATCACGTCGTATATAGAAGATCGGAACGCCCATTGGATGACGAGTTCAGTGACTTTGGTAAGTAGAAAAATTATAAAGAGGTAATTGAATTTCGATCTAAGAACTGAGACCCGTTTTGAATTTGACGGCTTTCATAATAGATCAAGGCTGATTTCATCAGATCTGATTACGAGACTGGTCTTCCTTCCGTACAAAAAAGGGTAGCTTTATATGAATAATGAGGGAATATCATTCATTCCAAATTTGATCAGAAAAAACTCTCAATTTGACGTCAGTTATTTATGGAAAATAGGTGTCGGTACTTAAAACTCTTAAATTTTTTTTCTAGAAAACACATTTTTTGTTACTTTCAGATACGACTGAAATAATTATAGTAGTTTGAATTTGCAAATAGGAAATTTCGATTTTCAGTAAAGAACTTTTATGTTCTCATATTAGGTATTTGAATTGGATTTTGACTGATGAGTAGGGATAATTTGAAATATTAAGTAACCTGATTATTAATAACCATATTCAATCAAATTGATCCGCATTCACATTGATGGGTATTTAATTTTGATTTTATTATTTATGGAATAATTTCAACAAATGTAATTTATTTATCACATTTTCAATTTTTTTGAAGTTTATTCAGCAAGGCTTTCAAACAATGAGAATTATTTGTAAATTATAATAGAAAACTTGTTTACATTATTCATTTCGAATACATCCTGTTTTAGTTCAAAAATAGACTACTTGGTTGAAATTTAAATTCTTTTGTTGGAAATCACACTTTTTTGTTGAAGGTGCATCATTTTAATTCAAAATCCACCTCTGATTGAAAATGAAACTACTTTGTTAAGAATCAGTTTATCTTTGTTTAGTGGAAATTCAAGTATTTAGTTGAACAGTCGAAGATTCATCATTTTACTTGAGAATTCATCAGTTTGGTTGAAAATTAATTTCTCTAACTGGAAATTTTACTGTTTCATCCTTAGTATATTTTGTTGGAAAAATTGATTTTCTGGTATGAAATTTTTTTTTAAAGTTACTCCTCTTGTTCAAAAATTGTTCTTTACGTTCAACAATCCAAGTTCAACAGATGATTTCATATCAGTCGAAAATTCATCTGGTTAAAAACTCTTATGTTTGGTTCGAAATTAATTTTTAACACAAAAATGTTACTTTTCCATTTTTGGTTGAAAATGATTATCTCTATAGTTCAAAATTCAACCGCTTCGTTGAAAAATTTTATTTTTCGGTTGAAAATTAATTTTTGGTGAAAATTTCAACTATTCTGATGGAGAGTTCATCATTTCAAGTAAACACTCATCTTTCTGGTTTAAAATTCAACTGCTACACTTCAACATTTACAATTTTATTTGAAGATTCATCATTTCGCTTTTAAATCAATTTGTTTGAAAGTTAGTTTTTTTTATACAAGCTAATTTTTGAAAATTCAACTTATTACAGTTGAAAATTTTATAGTTGCAGTTAAAAATTCATCTGCTTGGGTTAATTCAAAATTTGAGTATGTAAGTTTCTGTTGACAATAATTCATCTTCTTTACTTAAAATTAATTCATCTGTTTGAAAATTTAACGCTTAAAGTTGATGATTCTTTGTTTTAGTTAAAAACTCTTATGTTTGGTATGAAATCGGGTTTTCAAACTAAAAATTTTACCATTCCATTTTTATTTCTTCAGTTCATAATTCACCTTTTTTGTCAAAACATTGTATCTTTTGGTGGAAAATTGATCATCCTATTTGACTTCCTATTAATCTCCTTGTTTAAATATCCTCCTTCATGGTTGAAAGTTGAAGTGCTCTAGTTAAATATTTTTCATTTTAGCTGAAAAATAATCTTCTCGTTTTGCAATTCAAACTTTTCCAGTTGAAGATTCATAATGTTATTCGAACATTCATCATTTTGTTCGAAAAATGAACTTTTTTGTTAGAAATTCATTGTTTCTTATTATCGAAAATCGATATTTTAAACTTTAAGTTCAACTGTTCCAACTTTGGAAGAAAAATGATATTTTTTCGTGAAAAATTTGAGTATTTGTTTCGAAATTAATTTATTTTGCAATTCTTGGTCTGTTTTGTTAAAGGATGTTTAGAATGTACGTCAATAATTGAAATAAGTGTTTGTGTTTTGCGACAAATATGAATATTTTACTTTTAGTTGACCCGGGAAATTGAAAAACTTGACCGGGAAAAATCAGGAGATGACCAGAAATTTGAAATTGTCTGCTAAGTCGCCACCCTGAAAATATTGTTCGACAATAGCTAACGATCCTAAAAAAGTCGCGTTCATTCAAGTTTTTATTTTTATTGACTGAAATGTAAATTTATTGAGTTCTCATGGGAAATTATGTAACTGTTATATTTTTAGAACTGTATTTTATATAAAACAAAAATGTTCGGAACCGTAAGGAATTCAAAACTAAATTAGGAAAAATTGAAAGCAGTTTGCAATTGATTTCTTCTAGTGAAAAATTGAACATTTGATTTGCAATTTAATTCTTTTTTCAAATTAATATTTTCGAGTTTGAAATTCCATTGCTTCGTAATAGAAACTTTCCCTATTCAGCTTGGAACTTGACAAAGTTTGTTAAAATTATTGTTCTTTTTTTACTTAAAAACCTTTTTCACTCTTTTTTGGTTCAGGAATTATCATTTAATTACGCACTTCATTATTTCGATGAAAATGCAATTTTTCTGTTATTAATATACGAATTTCGTGAAGTCATCCTTTTTGGTTAAAAGTTTTTCCTTCCAGTTTGAAGCTCAGCTTTTTTTTTCTTGAAAATCTATCTTTTTGTGTTGAAATTTGACTTTTTTGGTGAAACATTGAACTATTTTTATGGAAATGAAAATTTTTGGTGTAAATTCATATTTCTGGGTGGAAACTTAACTGCTTTGTAGAAACTTTCACATGCAGCTTGAAACTTGATCAAGTTTGTTGAAATTGTTTTTCTTTTTGAACTTAGAAATCAATCTGAGTCTTTTTGGTTCAGAAATAATTGTTTACTTGTGAACTTGATTTTTTGAATAAAAATTTAATTTTTCTGTTCTTGATACAAGAATTTCGTTGAATTCATTCTTCTTGGTTCAAATTTTTTCGTTCCGGTTTGAAGCTCAACTGTTTTTTTCGAATACCCATCTTTTTGGGTTGAAATTTAACTTTTTCAGTAAAAGATGGAACTATTTGCATAGGAATTGAAATTTTTGTTGTAAATTAATATTTCTGGGGCAATAATTCTATTGCTTAGTTAAAAAATAATTTTTCGGCTCTGAACTGCAACAATTTAGTTGAAGTTCTTCTTCTTATTTCGTATAAGAAATCTTTCTCGGTTGAAAATTCAACTCTTGAGTTAGATTCAATCTTTTTAGTTGAAAAATTCATCTATCTCGGCTTACAAACATTATTACTTGGTTTAGAACTCGATCCCTTTGTTGAATATTCAATTATTTTTAAAAATTTGTCAATGTTATTAAAAATATTCCTTCCTGGGTGAAACTTTGTATTTTTGGATGAAAGTTCAACTTTTCTCTTGAAACTTCGTATTTCCAATTATTCTGATGCAAAATCGGAGTATTTAGCTTGAAATAAGGTTCTCAATCAAAATTCCAACGAATCCAACAAAAATCCAGAAAAATTGTTAAAAACAAAACTTGTAAATTTTGTTTTCAATCTGACGATGTTTGATTTGAAATTAAATTATTTTTGGTCAAAAAACGAAACGCTTGGTTGAAAATTGAACTTCGTTTCTAAAAACCATTTTTTTATGTTATGGACAGAACTATACATAATCAGAACATATGATGTTCAAGCAATAATTTCCCATCAAACTGCTTTGAATTTTCAAATTTACAGTGTCAAAATTCTAATATATTTAATAGTTTGATATTCTTTAAATTATTTTCCTATACTTGGGTTCAGGTCCGAATATTTCAATTGTTTAAACTTATTTACCTGAAGACAATTATATTTAACCGTAGAAAAACCAAAGAATCGCTTTTGTTTTTAGAGACCATCCTTAGATATCTATAAAGAGAACTGGATAAAAAGCAATTAACTAGTCGCGCGCGTAGTTAAAAATAATGGAAATGAATAATTATGAAAGAATAATCTTTCTTTTTTCAGCGTACATGGAGCCAGATCACTTATCAAAAAGGTTCAGGGCGAAAAGATCGATCAGCGTTAGATCGAAACGCGAAGCGCCATACGTAATTTATCCTGAAATTCTCTGCATCGTAGACTACGATGGTTACAGGTACGTCATTTTCATTAACATAAATCTAATTCCAAGAATATTAACACGTTTTCTCGCCATTCCAACCATCTGAGCTATTCGAAATTCGATTTATTTTCCCGAGAATAAATCACTCATTACCTTTATAAACAAATAAGAATCCTAACCGTTTTGCTTATACCAGGAAATCCTCTTTTAGGAGGCTAGTTTTTCATCCCATTTTTTATCTTTCTTTCAATCTCATCTTTAGCGGAGGTTTAATTCAACAAAAAAAAAAAGCAAATCTTCTTCACCATCCGCTTCCTCGTGCAGAGTGCAGTTATTATTATTTTTTTTTTCGAAACCACCGAATTCACAAAGAGAATTTCGCAGAAAAAGATAGTGTTAAATGGATGAAAGGAGAAAAAGTGTCTTAAAAGGTTCCATCTTTTCAGATTGCACGGCGGCGACAACGTGCAAATTAAGCGGTACTTCGTTTCATTTTGGAATGGAGTGGATCTCAGGTACAAACTACTAAAAGGTCCGAAGATAAGAATCAGCATCGCCGGAATTATTATTTCTCGAGTGAGTAAATTCTGTGATTAAACTAGTTTTTCTTCTGTTTATTATGCAATACAATCTGTTTATAAAATTCATAAAACTGTACATCTGGTTTCATGGATTTTAATTTTTAATTTCATGATCAATTCAAATAACTACGAAGGAATAGAAATAAATATATATGAATTAGAATTAATACAAATGAATACAGAAAAATCAGAAAAGTGACTATTAATTACGATAAATTGAAAATTAATGAAAGAATTGTGTCCATGATAATTTTCACAAAAAGTCGCAGTTATTTTCTGATCTCAAACATGTTGTCATTATGAAAAAAAATGTAGGTGCCTTCTTTTCTATAAGTGCCTTTTTTTTCTAAATGCCTATCTTTCTATGTGCCTTAGTTTAGAAGTTGAAATCTTTTAAAACTCCAACAATTAAAAGCTAGAGCTGTCACATTATTCAAATTTGCAATTTGATGCATAAAAATGTGTCGAATTATCGGCTTATTTGTTACCTTGATGATTATAATTACATCGACAAAACTTTAATTATCAGGAAAGAAATAATTGAAAGATGTAAACATCCGGGCTGTATAGCCATTACGCAGTTGACCTCAAAAATTATCTTTTTTGACATTCGCGAGATTTTTTAATTTTGAGGTTAGGCATACTGTCTGTAAAGTTTAGAAAATTATAAAAATTATATTTATTTGTAATTTATTTTGGAATTCGATTATTTCTATGCATGGGATTTCTTTTTTCTTCATCATTCATGCGTAATTTTTTTTATTACATTATAAGAAGGGGTTGGGTTTAGGGTCGATTCCACCAAAACATTTTCTTGAGTCTGCAAGAATGAAAACATTTTAGAAAATAACAATACATTAGAATTCTTTAACTGACTTCAGATGAGTATTTTGTATTAGGCAAATAAACAGCAGAAGCAGAAACATTGAAGGAATCAAAAGAAAACTATTTTTGTTTAAATAAAGGAAATCAAACACAATTTGAACACTGAAATAAATTTCTAATTATTTCAAAACGCTCTTATTTCCTCGGAATGAAATGATTTTCATAAATTGGAAAGGATCGATTTATATGTAGAAAGTCTTTTTCCCGAGAATGTAAACTATAATGCATATTTTTTCCCAAAACTAAATGTTTCAGGACTGTTATTCACGATAAATTAAAAACTAATGGAAGAATTGCTTTTATCTTAATTTTCACAAAAATTCCCTTTGATCTTCTGATATCAAACATTTTTTCGATACAAGAAATTGTGTGTCTTCTTTTTTAAGCGTCTCATTTCAGAAATTAAAAACCTTTCAGAACTCTAACAATTCAAACCTAGAGCTTTTTACATTATAGAAATTTATAATTTTATTCACAAAAATTTGACGAATTCTCGTCCTATTAATGCCACTTCCTTATTCTAATCAAATTGACAAACCTTTAATTGACAGCAAAAAAACAATTAAAAGATGTTCTTTAAAATGATCGTTTTTGACAGTCGCGAAATTTTATAATTTTCAGGTTAGGAATAATGGCTTTACAATATAAAAATGTAAAAAAAATTATCTTCATTTCTTACTTATTTTGGAACCAAATTATTTCTATGCATGGAATATATATTTCTTTTATCATACATGGATATTGTTTTTCTTAAGTTCGTAAAAACAGGCTAGTTTTTGGGCCAACTCCACCAACTACGATCAAATCCATGAGTAAGCCATTTGTAGAAACCAATTAAAAAATGAAGAGTAAAGTGCTCTGAGATGAAAAATGTGAAAAAGTATATTTTGAGAGTATGAAAATCAATATGGTTGCTGCACTAAGCCTCAGCTTTAAGTTTGAGGTTATGTCATCTCCTGTCTATCACTGTTTAATTTGCTAGCCGCCTTTCAATGGCGTTTTCTTAATCATGATTTTAAGAGTTGGTGGAACGCAAGGTACTAATTACCTCAAGTTAATCAGAGAATAAAATTTAATCACTGTTGGTGACACCGGGCCTTACTACATTTTTATCTTTCTTGCACATATACAAACTGTAAAGCGCACTGCAATAAATGTCACATGTAATGTTTTTTGCATGTCGCGTCGTTCAGAAAAAAATCTATTCTATTTTCTAAAAAATCGACATTTACGAACCTTTCAAAAAAAAACTTCTTACTTTGCTTTCCACGTTTCTTATTTTTTACTGCGACTTATGATCAATGGTGAAAATAGCGGGGCGGCATCTTTCCGAATGGTACCGAAGAGAACCGAGCCCTGTCGAGTATTTCTGTAATTTTACGGAGTATTATCATAATGTGCTTTTGAGTCTAAAATGTTTCGTAAATTTCCGGAAATTTTCAACAGTGATATACAATATATATGAATGAATCCGGATAAAAAAATCCAAGTAAATCTAAATAAACCCGAATAAAACCAAATAAATCTTAGTACTGTAAATTAAAATAAATCCAAATTGTTTAGGATGAATCGAATTAAATACAAATGGTTCAGGATGAATTAGAATAGATTAAAATCAACCCGAATGAATGAAAATGAAGTAAAATCAATTAAAATATATCCAAATGAATCCAAATAATTCGAATGGATTCGAATAAGTTGAAACTCATTAATGTAAATGAAAAAAAATTCAAGTAGATACAATTCAATACAAATTTATTAAGAAGAAATACAAAAAAACAACTGGAGCCATTGATCCAAGTAACTACAGAATGAGTGAAAATAATTATAAATAAATATCTATAAATCAAAATGAATATAAATGAATATTAATAAATCCAAATATATATTACCGTCGGAAATTATGAGATCGATTGACGCAAGCACTATCAAAAATCACTGCTGACTTTGAACCATGAAAACTCAGCGAAAAAAAATGATAGGGCATTTACAAAAAAACAGTTGGAAAGCCTATGAAATTCCACGTCTAGTGATGTGAAACTTAATATTTTTGGGAAAATAGTTTACTCTTGTAACAATATATCTACATTTTTATTATTATTCTCGTTGATAAAAATTTTGAGAAATTAAAAAACTGTTCCTCATTTTTTTATTCTCTTATATGGGGATAATTGTGAATTGAAACAATTTTAAATAATCGAAAAAAAATGGATAATTTAAAAAGTTCACAATCATTGATGAGACAGCCCCAATCAAGCACCACCTCTGTGCGTGGCCTATTCAGTCCTGGCTCATAGAAGCAGGCGATTAGCAGACCGGCCGAAAACCGTGATCGTCGACTGAAACTCAACTCAGATACGATTGAATATTTTTAATTGTATCTCGGGAACGGATAGAGATTTTTCAAGTTTCTTTGGCTAAAATCAAAGAAAAAATTTCAGGCTCTATGTCCTTTCGAACGGTTTTCTTGTAAATGCCCTATTTTTTTTTTTTTTTTGCTGAGTTATCGCGGTTCTAAGTCGCAGTGGATTTTTAGGGCGAAAAATTCCCGAAATGATAAAATTCACAAGTGCTTAGAAATACTGAATTGGAAAAGAATCGAAAAATGTAATAATTGACCATTTTATATCATTATTGAATTGAAAAATTTCCGAATATTTGAATTCCCGACAATTTCTAATATTGTCGAATTTTGAGATTTCCGAAAGAAAATTGCCGAACTATGAAATATCCGAAACTGTAGTCTTCCCAGCATAGGAAAATTTTCAAATTATGAAATGTCTGAGTTTTAACAATTGAAAAGATTGGTTTCATCAATTAATACATATATTCATAATTAATAGAATGATTCGCTATTTCGATGGATAACAATTTTTACAACAATTTTGAATGTATTTTTCAACAATTAATAAATCATTCTATCATTAATAAATATACAATGAATAACAAAGGAAATTTTTTATTTGTTAAAATTCAGACATTTTATGATTCGGTGATCTTTTGCCGAGAATTATTCAGTTTTGGAAATTTTATAATTCGGCAATTTTCTCTCGGAAATTTCTCATTCCGGTAAGATTATAAATTGCAGTGAATCTTCCCATTTTTTCAGAAATTTTACAGTATCGGGAATCTAAGTTTCCGAATTTTTTCAGTCATCCTGAAAAATCCGAATTCCAACACTGGAAAATTCTCCAAAAAAAAAATGTTTGAAGTAAAATTTCCTAAAGAAAATAGAAAGATATGTAAGTAAATTCAAATAAATCAAGGCGAATCTAGATTAATCCAAATAAATTCAAATAAACCTCAACATACACAGAGAACGTGAATATTGATCCAAATTAATAAAAATGGTCAAATAAATTTAAATACTTCCAAATTAGTCTGAAGCAATAAAAAAAAACTCCAATTTAAGAGAAACAGATTGATTGAAATAGATCAAAATAGTTCCAAAATACTCTGAGCAATTAAAGTAAATCTGGATAAACCTCATTGGATCCAGAGAAAATTTGAACCCATTCGAATAGATCCAAATTAGTTGTAATAAATCCAAATCAAATCAAACAAGTGAAAAAATTTCAAATAAATAAAAACGAATTCATCCAATACCAAATACATGGAAACGTATTCGGGAACAGTTAAATCTATCGAAATAAATCTGGACACATGCACATTTTTCTAAAAAATCCAAATTAATCCAAAAAATATAATCAGAAGTAAGTTAAATGTGATCGAAATTCATCATAAATGAAGTCGAAATGGTTAAGTTTGATTGAAATCAATAAAAATTGGTCTAAGTAGATTCAAAATTATTCCGAATGAACTGGAATAAATCCAAAAAATTTTAATCTGAATACTAATTCTTGGCTGATTTCATGGAGCAACGGTTTTTGATAGCTGGAGGCTGCAAATATAAAACTCGTTCCTTTTCTTCCCAAAAATTTATCAAATTTAGTAGAGAATGTTTGTTTTTGTAAGAAAAATCATTTTCGAATAAAAATACATAAGAAGATTTGATGAATAGGAGGTTCTACGACTCTGATTTCCTGATAAATTCCGTCTGCCATTCTCAGACAGTAGGTCTACAAATGGATTTCTGGTCCCATTTATTACTATTCTTTCGAATAATTACTATAATGATCCTATAAGCGACGCATAGCAAATTGAATTCATCATTCCTGTTAGATTTTTAGAGTAACGGGAAAAAAATTTTCACGCTTATTTTCATTCGACACGCTTTTAAATGATTGAACCTTTTTTTTTTTAATGCAGATTTGAATATTATGATTTTCAAAAGACAGTGATTCATGACATTTTGTGTCATTTTGATCGCAATAAAGAATACTAATACGAAGTTCCAGGATTGGGTTAATGGACGGTTTCAGAATTTTATTTCTTCAATTTTAATTGTCAAATAATTATCTTCAAGATTTGGAAGCGACATGTGTATTACCATAAAAATAAAATTTTAATTCTCACAAATGAGTCATTAGGCTGAACAAATCCTGAAAAAACCAAGTTAATCGAAATTTTTTCAAATAAATTCAAAGTTATCCAAGTAATTCGGAATGAATGAGGAAAAATTATGATGAACATAAAGAATACTCATTATTTTGAATTAATTAGAGAGGATCCAAATATACTCCAAAATAAAATCGATATAAATGCAATGAATCCAAGTAAACAAAAAGAAATCTATAAAAATCAAAAAATGCAAATGAAGCAAAGTATATCCTAGTAAATTCAGTACGAAATAAATAGATAATAAATTCATAATATGAATCATTCCTGCTGAATTATTAGAGTAAAGAGGAAACAATTTTTACATTTACTTCAATTGGACACGCTTTTGAATGCCTAAGTTTTTTTTTAAATGCCGATTTGAATATTCTGATTTTCTGAATAATAATTGTAAAATGCTGATCCTTGGAGTGACAAGTAAAAAATCCATGAAAATCAAATTTTTTAATCTTGGAAATATATTATTTCTTTAAAAAAAAGGAAAAGAATCTTAGAATAAGAAGAATGCTGAAAATAAAAAATCCCTGATTTTGGAAATTCCTGAAAGATTATTTTCCAACTATTTTGTTGAAGAGCTTTCTTTCTTCGAATAATATTTAATGATTTCAGGAAATTTCACTTCAAATATTTTTTTTGGGAGAATTTACTAGTGTTGAAATTTTGATTTTCCAGGATGACTGAAAAAGATCAGAAAACTAGATTCCTGATACTGTAAAATTTCTGAAAAAAAATTTGAAGATTCACTGCAATTTATAATATTACTGGATTGAGAAATTTCCGAGAGAAAATTGCCGGATTAGAAAATTTCCAAAACTGAAGAATTCTCGGCACAAGAAGATCACCGAATCATAAAATTTCTGAATTTTAACAGTTAAAAAGTTTTCTTTGTTATTCAAAGTATATTTATTAATGATAGAATGAATAATTATTTTAAAGAAATATATTACAATAAATTTGTTGTAAAAATTGTCATCCATTGAAATAGTGAATCATTCTATTAATTATGAATATATGTATTAATTAATTTAAAAAAATCTTTCGAAAGTTAAAATTCAGACTTTTCATAATTTAAAAATTTTCCTATGTTGAGAATACTACAGTTTCAAATATTTCATTGTTTGGCAATTTTCTTTCGGGAATCTTGAATTTCGGATATTTTTAAGCAGTCGGGAATTTTATCTTTTCGGGAATTTTTTGCCTCAAAAATTTTCTTTCAGCAAATGAAACACTTCCCGGAATTTTATTTCATTTTTTCTACTTTCTAGGCGTCAAATCAACTGAGAATTTCATTTCTTAACTAAATGAAAAAAAATTTACAAATAAAGATTTGTTAACAATTTTTTCAACAGGGTAGAGATGCAACTCCGTATTTGGAACGAAATCGTGTTGGGCGTGACGCCATCGATTCTGCAGCAGCTTTGACTGACATGGGCAAATATCTTTTCCGTGAAAGGAGACTTCCGGTCTACGACATTGCTGTCGCTGTTACAAAGTAAGAGTGTTTATTTTTAAGGGTAGATAGAAGAAGGATTATTAATAATTTTCTAAATCAAAAAGTTACCCAAAAAACAATTTAATTGTTCGCGATTTTATTCTCGTTTTGTCTACTAATATGTATTAATAATGTTAAATCATAAATATATTTTCACGTGAGAAAAAAATATACTAATGATTGAATATTTCTAACACATACTAGTAGACAAAAAAATGAGAATATCAATAACATTGTGAACAATTATATCTATTACCTAGTAAAAACTCTAACATCAGAAAAAAGAGAAAAATAATGAAAAATTCTAAGTAATTACTGTAAGTAGAAAAAAATATATTTCATGCAAACAGAGTCTTAGTAAATTATTGTGAAAAAAAATTTAGAAGTCATAATAATGTTAAAATGTGGAGAGGAAGTAAAAAATTGAAATCTTATTCGTAACTCAATTTGTTTGAAAGCATTTTCTATTATAGAACATTTGTAAGAATATTAAAATCAACGCTCATTTTATATCAATTGGGCAACATGTCTTGATCTTTATCAATTGACAGAGTCACATAAGGTAACTGATAATTTCTTTCTTTATGTCTCATAATGTTTTATTGTAAAATTTTTATTTCATAAAACAGGTATGATATGTGCCGTCGTAGGAAAGGCGGTCGCTGCACTAAGGGAACTGCCGGTATGGTTTAAGATAAAGTGATCATGTATTCTTATTATTATAAATTTTCGATTTAGGAATTTTGCTTGACAGGAAGTAATCCCAATTAACATCGACTATAAATACATATTCATATGTGTTACAGTCTATGTCGGAAATCAGTCATAATCGACAGTGCTCATTCATTATCAACACTGAGTGGTCATTGTCAAGAGTGACCGGTAATTGCCAGCAGTTAACGGCCACCGTCAATAGTAACTAGTTATTGTCAACAGCGATAGGTCATTGTCAACACGGACTGGTCACTGTCACCAGTTATCGGTCATTGTTGACAGTGACTAGTCATCGTCAACAGAAACTAGTAATTGTTGACAGTGACTGGTAATTATCAACAGTGTTGGTCATTATTAAGAATGACCCATAATTATCAACGGTGACCGGTCATTATTGATAGTGACTTTTCATTGTCAACAGTAACTGGTCATTGCCAACAGGACATAGTAATTGTCAACAGTGACTGGTCATTGTGAACAGAACCTAGTAATTGTCAACAGTGACTGGTCATTGTTAACAGTGACTGCTCATTGTCAACAGAAACTAGTAATTGTTAACAGTGACTGGTAATCATCAACAGTGTATGGTTATTATTAGGAGTGACCGATCATCATCAACGGTGACCGGTCATTATTGATAGTGATTTCTCATTGTCAACAGTAACTGGTCATTGCCAACAGAAACTGATAATTGTCAACACTGACCAGTCATTGTCAACAGAAACTAGTAATTTTCAACAGTGACTGTAAATGATGAACAGTGTCTGGTCATTGTTAACAGTGACCGATCATTGTCAACAGTGGCTGGTCATTATCAAAAGTGGCCGATAATTATTGACAGTGACTTATCATTATCAACAGTGACTGTTCATTGTCAACAGTAACGTATCATTGTCAACAGTGACTGGTTTGGTCAACATTGACCAGTCATTGTCAACAGTAACTAGTCATTATCAACAGTGACTAGTCATTGTCAACAATGACTCATCATTGTCAACAGTGACCGGTCATTGTTAACAGGAACTGGTAATTTTAACAGTGATTGGTCAATATCAACAGTGACCAGTCATTGTTGACAGTGAATGATCATTGTCAACAGTGACTGGTCATTGCCAACAGTGACTGAATTCCGACTTTACCTGTGACACATATTGTAAGGGAATAGCTAATTTTTAATTTAATAAAAATACAAATCAATTTCCTTCTACAAAGCATCTTTTATATATTTCATTTGATTGAACTACTTTATCCGATGTTCTACATAATAATAATGATGATAATAATCTTTCAAAGATTCGACAATTACCTAAATGTTGAAATCATAAAAATGTTTGTGAAAGGAAAATGAAATAATTTTCTTAACAGGGCACAAGCTTCAGATAAAATTGAATGAAATTAGGATCCAAGTCACAAGTTGCGGAACTAGAATAATAATTCCTATTGGAACTGATTCCAAAATTCAATACTGTAAATTGATGTCCGAGAAGAACTATCACTTTCGATACTTGTGATTCGTTATAGCATGTTTTCATGTATGAATGATTTTCATTAACGATCGAATAATCTTCTTTATATTGTTGAGTCATTTGTAAAAAGAAGTTTGCTTGATTCTTTCTCTTTTTTTTCACTTTTTTGTAAGTTTTCTACATAAGGTTGTTATTTTTTATTCGAAAGAAAATCTCAATTCAAACTTTTATTACCACTAGAGCTATTCAAAAAATACGTGACGCCTTCAGGAGGAAGGGAGATACTACCTAATAGGGCGGGGAAAGGGCCAGTGTGCTCAGATTGGAAACTGAAGCCAGTTACTAACAGACGCGCGCTGTGTGTGAGTCACACGGCCAGACACGACTCGACGTATGCGTCGAGCCGTGTTGCTCACACACAGCGCGCTTGTGTTAGTTACTGGCTTCAGTTTTCGATCTGAGTATACTGGGAAAGGCTCTTCTTGAGGTTCTCATCGAAACGCTGTCAAGCTGTATTTGTGACGTTCCGCGAAGTAAAGGCCCTCGATTCTCGAATACTGGACAAATTTTACCAGAAAAGCGATTGAAGACACGGCACTGATCTCAACTTTGGCATGTAGACGTTCTGCGCTTGCGCTAGGAAGCATGAGAGAAACACGACGCGACTCATTATCCATAGTAACGGCTTGTCGCGGCGTGTTCCTCTCATGTCTTTGAGCGCAAGCGCAGTACGTCTACATGCCAAAGTAGGGATTACTGACACGTTAGATTTTTAAGAGTCGGTGAGTGGGGGGGGGGGGGGCAGTCTCAGTAATCCAACTTCTCCACTACGCACACATCTTAGTACGCCATGTTCTTGCATCCAGCGGGCTCCAGCAGTAGGATTGTTTCGTGAGCAGAGGGGATGGATTTCTCATATTCTTCGTGCGCCCCAAAGTAGTCGATTCACGCCACACTTGGCAGTTAAAAAACTGTTTGAATTTCGGAGATGAAAAGTTAATGTTTTCATCCTAAGGAAAGAGCAAGTCAAGCACTATCAGAAGCTTTGAAAGCCTAAAAAACGATTTTAACTGCATTAGGGCCGTTTTCCTGTGGGACGTCATATGTTTTCTTATTCCATACATGCCTGAAAAGTCCTTTGTAATTTATTTTAATTCAATCAGATCCCTAAAATTCGAAGCTGGAAGTTGGAAGTCGGGAGTCGCAAAAATACAGTCTATTACAAAAAGGGAACGAGGGATAAAAATTTTTCGGAAGGGTGTCACGTATTTTTTGAACGGTCCATCACAAATGCAATTTTCCGGAAATGTGTTGATTAATTAGAAATGGGAAGTATATTTGGCCTGTTTGCATGCACTAAGAAAGCTATCAGGTAATATTTGCTTGGATTTTTTTTTTAATTAGACAAGTTAAATCAGCTGGTAATGGTATGAGCAGGAAACGTCTAATTGTGTGTGTGTGTGATGTGAGTAGTGTTGCCGTCAGTAAGGAGAGATAGATCCACACTCCTCCCGGCATACCCTTTGTCCAAAACCGAGCGGAATGTAGGGAGGGGTAAGGATCTAACTCTCCATGGTGACAGCAATACTAATAATGTGAATGAAAACAATATAAAATCTTATTAACGTTCTAACTTCCCAGAATCCAGGCGGACTGCGACCAGCGGCTCATAAAACAATTCGAATAAACACGCCATTTCTTCAATTTTCCTTTTCATCAAATATTTATTTTATAACATTGCTGAAGAGCACTTTATTACAGTTTTTGTAGTTGATACACTATTCTGCATAAAATAATAAAATACAATAAAAGTCCACAGGATGTAGAATCTATTTTCGATATTTTGTCTCGTGACGTGGTTTACGTCATCGTCAATATTTCAACGATGACTAAAGGTTTTTTGTTATTGCGTTGCAGATTAGATATGTGCAGGAGGCAATACGCTAATGAAGTGTGCAATAGAGGAACTGCAGGTACGTTTCTTTGTTAAAAGGAAAAAAAAGAAAAAAATATTTGGAGTAGGCAGCAGGCGCCTACAAAGAAGGGTTTCGTAGCCTGATAAGTTGTCCATAAAGTTCAAATTTCCTCCCCCCCCCCCCTTACTTACTTCCCTGCATTTTTCAACCCATTCATATAAGATCACTTTTTCCTCACGCATCTGCGTTTTTGCCTTCCCTCGATTTTCATAATGTCCTTAGGGGTCATTCATAAATTACGTGACGCACTTTTCTTTTGTTTAAATAAAGACGAAAATAAAAATGCCGAGATACCAAAAGAGATGCAACGGTGTAAACAAAAGAAAAACGCGTCACATAATTCATGTACAGCCCCTTATCCCTGATATCCCGTTTCTCCTCTTTACCTTATTTCTCCTGCTGCACCTTTTCTCAACTCTACTTCGCTTATGCCCCCTCCTTCTATCTTCCTCTCATTCAGTTATCCCTATTTCTCGTCCTCACTACTTATTTTGCCTCCTATCAGTGCCTCTAGGTAACATTGACTTCTCCTCGTTTTTCCCTCTCTTACTTTCTCAAATATCTCTTTATTTTTTACTGCTTCTGTCCTTATTCACCTTCCCCCTTTTCCACTCTTCTCACCTTCCTCCCTATATTTATCAGCTTCTATTTTTCCCACCCCTCACTTTTGCTTCCTTTATACCACCCATACCCTCTTCTTCTCCTCACCTTCCACGCCTCATTTCCTATTCGTTTATGTCCCTACCGTTGCCTTCACTTCTCCTACTTCTACTTCCGTTACCGTACCCAATTTTTTCCTCACATTCCGTTATTCCTCTTCTTTTGATTTGACCACTTTTTACTTACACTCACCTCACTCCTCCTCCTTTCGCCTTCTCACTCCGCATTTCCTCTGATATAACCAACTTACTCTACTTCCCCTCACCTTCCACTCCTCATTTTTCTCCTCTCATTTTTCTTTACTTCTTCTCACTTTCCCGTTTTCACTATAGCATTAGGGTTCCTATCGGAAGCTACGAAACCCTAAAAATGAAAATATAAAAATATGTTTCCACTCGATTGACATCCTCTCTACCAAGAGAGTGTAATAAAGAAAGTAAGGGAAAAAAAAGATTCCATCGAGATGTGCGAGTTTTTTAAATTTGATTCTTCTCACGCAGCCTCCCAAGAGAAAAAAAAAATATATATTTCTCCTTTTTTGTGTTTTTTTCACAAGTCTTCAATCCTTTCTTCTGTTCTCTCATTCTTCTCGATAATCTGCGACTTTCTTACGAAATCGCTCTATTGACTAGGACCTTCAGCATACTGTGAATAACGAAAACATTGGCTTCTCACATTCTACTTTTTTTTGCTGGTACAATTGTGTTTCATTGTTTAATTTTCTCACTTCTTCTATTGCCTCTCATTTTCTCCATAGTCTTTGAAATAGATTGTGAATTCCTAGCCCAACTGTTACTAATTTTCAAACATTTCGATAGGAGCGTTTTCTCTTTGTGTTTTTTCTCTCCTTTCCAATCGTTATTATCAATTTTCTAGGGCTTTGGCAGTTTCACCATTTTCAAAATTCTTTTTCACAAAATTAGAAAGAAATTATTGTATTTAGTCTGTTCTTCAAATACAGGAAAAACTAATTTTTTATAGAATATATATTACGAATTACTAATTCATTATTGAAATAATTAAAAAAAAACTGGTAGTTTTAGTTCGGAATACAGAAAAATGTTCAATTCGAATAATTTTAAT
Organism: Neuroterus valhalla; assembly: GCA_011762715.2. NCBI lineage: Eukaryota > Metazoa > Arthropoda > Insecta > Hymenoptera > Cynipidae > Neuroterus > Neuroterus valhalla. Next base: position 718,430 of record WSXT02000006.1, read on the forward strand.
ATTCTGTATGGAATATTTCTTTTTTAAGGAAAGTTACACAACCGTCGAAAATTATCTACACGACCTAAAAATATCCGTGTTAGGCTGTCATCATTTATTAATTGAGAGTCATTTTTTATATGATGATGAAAAGAAAACAAAACTTGGACAAGAAAAGTTTTTTATATGAGGTAATGAATGTTCGTGGTCAATTTGTTATTGTTTGCGCGAATTTGTAAACAATCATTTGATCAGGTATTCATGATAGAATGAACCATTTCTTTTCACAAAATCGGTTATAAATTACTTGAAGGTAAAGCCTTGATATCATATTTAGTAATTCAATGAAAAATAATTTTTTTAATAATCCTCTGAAACAAATGGACTATTCCGCTTTCTTTGAACTATAGACTTAATTCTCTCGACGCAATCTACTGCGAATGTTCTTCTACGAAATAATCAGATAATCATACAGCAATAACCTTTTATTGTCAGTCTAAAAAATTCGATTATTGTTTAAACCATTCTAATTATCAAATCGACTATTCTTCTACTATTAGACAAAAAAAAAGTTGGTTCTTCTGACGTTATTTACTGTAAACGTCTTGCTTCTCAATTGTGCATGATATTTTGATAACAATAGCTTAGCCTCAATTTACAAATTGTTAAAACAAATTCTCATCACGTCACTTATTCGATCAGACAATTCTATTTCTTTCGACTCACAGTTAAAACAAAGTGTAAATGAAATACTCGTTTCAGGGCACCATTCTGCAACGGAAATTACCCTTTGTAGTGTACAGGTTACCAAGTTAAACAGGGTGTGATTCGCCGATCACTAGGGGTACCGAGTTTTATTTTGACAACTTTCACGAACATGCTCCATGGTCTATTCAACTTTGCAAGGTGCGTTTTTGCACCTTGTAATATTAGACCACAACTCTACACATGCAGGTTGATTGCATGCATGCATGCAAAGTAGACGATCTTTTCACGTGGTATATGTTAGGAACACTGATCTGTTTTTTACCCTGGATAGAAGATATTCATGTATTTTCAGGTTACAATGCGAACACTTTTCGCTGCCTTATAAAACATGCTGCACTGAATCGGCTAACACAGTTAGCTGACTCAAGAACACACTTTAATCCACGGTTCCAACTTGGTCCGCATTTAAACGGCTGAGAGCAAAAGCGAAACAAGTAAGAGACAGATAGATGTAAAACTCCATGTTTTCTGGTTCTACTTGTGTCGTTTTTGCTCTCGGCCTTTTATTTTCGACCTTATCCACCATCCACGGTATAATACAGATAAGTGTCTGAAGGGCCCTTTATCAAGAAGGAATAATCAAGCCACCATCTTGGTTCCGAAGCCTATAAGAAATAGAATGACACACTTCCACATTAACTTTGATCCTCACTTGGCGCAAAGGTTTTGGGACCATGATAGCCGCATGCAGATTCTTACCGAATAGAGGGCCCTTGTTTTACATAATGCAATTACCTCACCATCAATACTTCAATGACCATGGCGTAAATTCGAAATAGCACCTGTCAAAAGTACCCCACTTAGTTGGCCTATTGTACCCAAAGTGCCAAGGTAGAGTAAACACCATTAATAGTCCACCCGCAACAAAATTCAGTCCCAAGTTTTTACTGTGCAGAATTAACAGAAAAGTATTAAGGTCTTTTAGCGTAATAAACTTTTATTGACATATTCGAAGACTTTTGTGTAGCAATTTTTCTACACGCAATATATTCCAAAAATAGTCCCTGCATTTTAGATATATTTCACACGAAATACTTTCTCGACAAAATATATTCTACAAAGAATATATATTTGTGTGTCGAAAAATAGTTCATGGAATATATTTTTTGTAGTACATGTTTTTATAGAAATAACTTGTTCAGGAAGTTCGTATTCACAATTTTAGGTACGTCTTGGGCAAACCGTGGAGGTAATTTTTCCGGCGATGGTGTAACGTATATAAATAATCCCCAAAATATTTTAATGAAGATTTCCTCTATTTTGTATACTTTATTCAAAAAGTATGTTCTAGGGATGGTACATGCTGTCTCTGGATTATTTTCTATTATTCGTTCCTCATTAGGTCTCTCGTAAATTGTCGAGTTCTTCACAAATTATTTCGAAAAATGTGCGTCTTCTCCTCATTCCCATTTGTACTTACTTTTCAAAAGTGTATCTTCTTTGTAATTGATTTATCTACTGATTTACTTGCTTCTTTTGGATGCGTTACTGATATGGACCGCGGTCGGTAAGTCTTTCAAAGATTCCTTGACATTAAGGAATTATTCTACACGATTGTCAGATACCAAGAATGATATTGAAAAAGAGCTCAATAAACAATTAATTTTGTTATCCTCCTTCATTTTGTAGATATTTTTGATAATTGGAGTTTAAAGGCTCTCAATAAGGGATTGTTTATTTCTTATTCATTCAACTTTGAATTGTGATTTTTGAATTGTGAGGCGCAGAAATTTTCAATCTTGAAGTTTCTACTCAGAGATCCTCATTTTCCAATACGTAGTTAAATTGGAAATCTCCACTCTTCAGGAATAATGAATATTGAAGAAAAATTGAACAATAATGAGGTACTGGATTTTAAAACCGCCTATACATGTTTAACGATTTTTTTCTTCCAAACAAAAATTTTCATTTTTTTATTTAATCTATTGGGAATGGTGGTCGACCAGATTGCGATCTGTTGACAAAAATCATAACTAGTGAGAGTAGGCACTCAACTGTCAGAACCCACGTGAAAACGCGTGTTCTTACAATTAAATGCTATTTACGTTTCGAAAATGCGAATTGCGGTGCCTGAAATCTGTAGATTCACAGAGTCTACACCTTCCTGTCATGGTTTTGTGGAAGATAAGAAAGTTTTAAATGCCGGTCACGTCATATATTGCGGTAAAAGATGTGGTGGAAACCCGGATAATATTTCGTTCATTGTATTTTGTTCACAAACGTCTAATATGAAAAGTAATTCCCATAAAATTACATGATTCATTTCGTCCAGTAGAAAAATCCTCGACGTTAAGTGTTCATGCAAAGCGGGATTGAGCAAAAAATGCAAAAACAGTGTTAAAACACACAGGATAAAACTTCCAGGTTACGTAATAGGCGAGGTTTACAATAGTTAGTATACATGCACATACAGTTATATTCTTATAATGAAAAAGAAATTTGAAGATAATAAATTAAAAAATTAAAAATATTACATTAAAGTATAAAATAAAAGAACAAATAGATCTCAGACTTATTTGGCCCTGTGTTCAACGAGTAGTCCTCTTCTACGAAATAACGCGAGCAAACTAGCATGTTTGATGTCACTTCTTTTCTACCTTTTAAAACTCTTTCCCAAATATTTCTCTTATCGACTGCTTCAATTTGTCCAAGTCTATTTGTGTATTTAATTGTCATACCGGCTTTTGGAAAGTAGTGAAAACTCAAGTCCGAATTTTTACGCGCTCTGCTATTACAGCCGGAAACAGAACAAAAGATTCGGCTTTTAGACTCCTTAGGAGAAAAAAGAACTTCTGTCTCCATAAGTAGGGGGAGCACAGGTGAAAATTTTCATTTGCCTAATTAAAATGTTCGAGTTACTGGTTTATTTACACTTTTCACATGGGTTTTGCCATTAAAGTGCCTATTCTTTATAGTTCCCAGTTTTGTTACCAGGTGGCGTATCGCAGTTCAACCATTCCTAATAACTTTTGGGGCACTATAAAGAACTTTTCTTGCAAATTCGATCAGGAAATTCTCAAAATTGGCTCAATTACTTGTGCTTTCAGATGAAGAAAGAAACCTTTTAGAACTCATTCAGAAGGCGTCCAGTAGGGTAGAGCGGAAAAATTTTTATTCCATTCCAAAATTCGAGGAAGGTCCAAAAGATGTATTTCGGTACCTGGATCTCTCAACCGAAAAATTGCAGATAAGAATTTCTTTGAGATTCTACTTGCAGTAGATAATTTGCTCCAACTGTTGCAGTAAATAACAGTTGACTATCTTTTTTCAAACAAAAGTTATCAATTTTCACCTCGGACATTGCATGTATCCATATCTTTGAACTCATGAGCAAAAAAAAAACGTCTTGCAGAAAAGTTCTTTTGAAATGTATAAAATGTTTTCTAGGTAAAGAATTATTGAATAAAATTATTCTGTATACCTCCAATGACGATCAATATGTGACGTTCCGCGATTGAAGAAACGGTAGAACTTTGTGGTCAG
>WSXT02000006.1:722759-743476 GCA_011762715.2 Neuroterus valhalla
ATTTTTCAGTCGTTACATGGAATGAACTTTCATTCTAAGAGAATGAACTTTCATTCCAAGGAATTTAGAGTGTAATTCACTTTCTCGAACTCAATCATTAATTACGGAATAAATCCACTCATCTGCTAATGGAGTCATGGATAATAAATGCAGAAGCTAAATTTATCCGTTCACTTTACTGATTACTCCTATCTCCATTAAACTTTTATCCCTAACGACATGCCATACCCAACTTTCTGGATAACATTCTTCGAAATAATCTCTTTGACCTACGAAAACATAATCTGTTTTCATATTTATAGAAGGTTTTATTTGCAGAAATAGCTGTGCCTTCAATCATATGGAACTTCACCCTTTACAACACAAATGTCCGTTACCGCTCTTGAGCATTCCAGTCAAATTACTCTGTTTGGCCCACAAAAAGATACTCTGTTTTAATATTTAATAGAAATTCAATTTGAAGATATATCAATGCCTGCAATCATTTTGAACGTCGCCCTTTCCAACATAGATGTTGTTTACCACTCTTGAGCATTCCAGCTGTAATACTAGCATTTTTTCCTGTTTCTAGTTGGTTTTATTTATGAGGAGCTTTAAATTGAAAAGATTTTAAGGCGAAATATTATTTTATTTTCCAAACAGTAACAATAAGAACCAAGTTGTTGGAACTTGCAAGCAAAGAGACGAATTTGCAACAAAAAATTGATTTTTAAACCCTATCGTTTGATTTGCAAGACAAGAAGACAGTTGAATTTCTCCAACCCGGAAAGATGAATTTCCATCCTAAATTGACAAATTTTCAACAAAGAAAATTGAAGTTTCGACAAAAAAATTATCTTGACAAGATGGTTGAATTTTCAACTGACGCTTCAAACTTCCAACAATAAAGCTTCTTGTATGACCTTGAAATATGGATTTTCAACCATAAAGATTTATGTTCTACCAAAAATGACAAATCTTCGACAAAATGTTCTTTTTTTTTCATAAATATTGTTCAATTTTGAGTCTAAGGACAAAAATGCTGTACGAAAGAGTTGAATTTTCAACCCAGAAATATTTTTTTCCAAAGGAAAGTTAATTTTTCTACCAACAAGTTCATCTTTCGAACAAATAGTTTGATTTCCAACCCGCTAGTTCAATTTTCAACAACAACGAAAATAAATTTCCTACCAAGGAGGATAATGTTTTGCTAGAATGACGATTTTTCAACAAAATAAATCATTTTCTCAAATATTGTTCAGTTTTGAAGCCAAAAAGACCAATTATTTACAAAAGAGTCGAATTTTCAACCAAAAAATATTCTTTATAACGAAAGAGTTACAGGTAAGTTGTTAAAATTTGCAAGTCGATAATACAAGTAAATAGTGGGTTTTTTTAACGAAAATTATAAATCTCTGAAGAAACGTTTCATAGTTGATATTTCAATCAAAAACAGTTTTGTTTTTAGCTCAAAGAGATGAAATTTGTCCAAAAAGATCTATTTCTAACAAAAAAGATGAATTTCTGACAGAATCAATGATTTTTCAACATTAGAATCTTTCAATATTATTGTTTCATTTAATAAATAATGAATTGGTAAATCAATTTATCAATTTATTTTCTTTCCAATCCTACGTACAAAATACCAAAATGTTCAGTTAATATTAAATTCAAACAAATGAAACGGAGTTCCAACAAAACAGTTGAAGTTCCAACTAGATCAACAAAATTGATATTCAACATTAAAGCAAGTTAACTTTCAACAAAATTGTTATATTTTGAACCAGAGAGATGATTCTTAGGGCAAAAAAAATGATTCGAAGAAAAAAGATGACTTTTTAGAGAAATGGTCGCTTTTTAAACAAAGTTCTTCAATTTTCAAGCCAGCAGTAATCATTTTACCCAAAATAGAACTAAAAATTGTGAACAAAAAATATTTAAAAGAGCAACCAACAAAAATTTTCTTCCAATCAAAATAGTTGAATTTTTGTATTAAACTGTACTGTTGCAGGGCCATCTATTGGAAAATTAGCAAACTCTGTTATAATTTAGCAAGGAAAAACGTATTATTTTCCCGAAACTCGTACCGTTACCTCCACTGACCCCGCCCCTTCCTATTATCAACTGTAGTTCTTAGTTTGACCCCCTCCCCCCGAATTGGTAATTTGTATTCAAATATAGAGTAATTTAATAAAGGTTCCATGAAAAGAAATATCAGTGCCTTCAATCATTTGAAACTTCACCCTTCCCAGCACAAGTGCTCGTTACCGCGCAGGTATCAACTATTGCAGATATCAAGTCCAACCAGATTTTACCAGAGAATGCGCTACAATTTGTATAATTTGAGATTTCCTATGTCCCGCTTTCCCCGTTTGATGTCCCGCTTCACTCCATTTCACGGTATTTTCCCTCATAATTCTGAGTTTATGGGAATAAAATCGATTACCATGTTTTACAATTTGGAGTCGTGTTCCGAAAATAAGTGATAAAGATTTCGGAACCCTTTTTGCGGGTGGCTCCGAAAGTAGTAAAGTTTGTAAGAAGAAAGGTGAAATTCAGAGATTTATTGAGGACGTTATTCTCGCAGCACCGAGAGGTCGAGGATACTTCAAGATGACGTTAGCCGCGAGCTGCTAGCACGGGTTTTTAAGTGACATTTATGAGAATGTATTAGAGGTCGCGTAATTACAATGCTTCTCGGTGGCTTTGCCTTTGCTGTTTTCGGTTCACTCTTGTGCCTAAGATTTTCTCCTTTATTTTCATGTTCCACCATTCCTGATATTAAAACCTTTTCTTCCTCCTCCAAAACATTCTTTACATTTAAGAAAATATTCGCAATATTGCATTTCACACATCCGTTTTTTGCATCATTCAGACAATTACCATTAAATAATTGATGATTAGAAATCTCTATCATACTCCTAACCAAACTTCTTGTTTTTGTTCTAGGTGAGTCAGAAAGTCTAAACTAAGGACGAATTGGTCTTCTGAAATTGTGAGTAAATGTTACATTTTATGAAATGCAACGGAACCTTTTATTGGTGCAATAATGTGTTAAAGGCTAGACGTAAAATTGGAGAAGAGGATCAGATATTGAAGTGTGGATCGAGAAGATTAGAAAAAGACAAGGGGAGGAGTCGAAGGGTCTGAGATAGGGTTAGGGTTAGGTTAGGAGTTGGAGGAGCAATAAGGAATTATTGCGGTACGATGGACAAACGGCGACTACGTGGCTGAACTACTGAAAATTTTTCCATCCTCTTTTCCTTACTTTTTATCTACCTTACTCTTTCTTTTTTCTTTCCTTGCCATCTCCCCAGCTCTCACCCCCTCACTCTAGCTTTCTCGTCCGCGTCCCTAGGCAGCGAAGACTTTCAGACTCGTCAATATGTAATGTTCAAGTTTCCTCTTCTACCCTCTACCTGCCCATTTAACCCGCTCTTTCTTTGTTCCCACCCCTTTTCTGTTGGTCCCTCAGACCAGTCCGGAATTAACGATTTCACCACCTTGTGGTTGGTCGAACTCAATATGAAAAGTGTTGGTAGATAATGCATCATTTGTATGCAAAAAAGAACGCTCAGGGTGAAAATGCGAGGTTTGATGCAAATGCTGAAGAGTGGTAAGGTTCAAATGGGAAATTAGTGAAGTTACACTTTATTCTTTTCCCGATCTTTATTTCTTCGGGAATGGAAAATGTAGGAAAATAGTGAAAATCCGTATTTTCCATTAGCACTTTTATAAAAACGATTGTCAAACTTATAATCCATTTCCCTCTGATGTGTGGTATTAGCGTTTCTATTCGTAGAGACGAGGGGAAGTGCCGTAATAGGAATGCCGAATAATTTCCGTTTTCCGATAAAGGTAGGTATCTCGTTAACTGAGCAAAAAGAAATTAAACGTAGTAAAATGGATCGGTCGGTGGTAGGTAGCAGAGAAAAAAGAATAGAGATTTTTTTTTATCATCTTCTCTTGGGGTGAAATGAAATTTAGTGGAAGTACGGAGCACGTACGACGTTTATAAATACTCAGAATTACACCTCCTCGGACTAAAGTGGAATCTAGTGGTTTTCACTGTCTCATTTTCTCATTATTGGTAGTAGCGGATTAACACTTTGATTCTTCAATGAAAATAGTTTGTGGCAGTTGCAAATTAGTCTAGAGACTGTGAGTATGGGGTTGGGCATTGCAATCAGAGGTCGGCTGCAAAGATTCTTTGTTCGGCCTGTTCTGTCACTCTGAACCTTATTTTGTTGGTGACCGAACAAGAAATAACAACAAAATCATCTACGAACATCTCTGGAATCTAGTTAGGGAATGTTCATAACGCTACTGTAACAATTTTAATCTTTCCTGTCTGTAACGTAACGTAACGTCTGTTAAAAAAAGTAGAAAATCGGTCAAAAAATATATAACTAGAGGAAACCTGTGAAGGATACGAAACATCGCGAAACCGCAGCCGCAAGTCGAATCCAAACTTGACTCCGATGGAAGCCAGTAACAGCAGATAAATTATAAATAAGCCGCAACGTCTGCAGATTCGCTTTCTTATTTTTATGAGAAAAATAATATAATGTAATATGACATTATTTATAAAATTATAAATGAATGAATAGGTATCAGGTAACGGCAGAGAATGAGCCTGAGCCGAGTTGAGCAGACACGCAATGCCCACTAATTTTTAAAAAACGTTACGTCACATTTTGAAAATTTCTCTATGTAACTCCCTAACGCTACCATAACAAAACTTTTGTAGTCAGTCTGTCTAATATTGGGTTACGTAATTTATGGACAGCCTGAAGGAGAGGACGAAAGAGAGTGACAGCGATAAGTCATCGGTGGAAGTTATTTTAAATAAATCAGAGTAAGAATTCAGTGAACAGCTAAAAGTTATCGTATCAAGTCGAAATTTATAACTTTAGCTCAAGTTTCCGAAAGTTCGTTACAAACTTTCTTCATAGCTTGCAAGGCAAAAGTTTCCCTTCCAAAATGATTTTGTATTTTCCACCACTGTTCCTGAACTCAGTTATGCAGAAGGTGATTCCATAAGGTCGTAACACCGTTTGGAAAATACTTTCGTCTGATTTATGTCGATGCGGTCTGAATGCAAAATGAAACTTGAAGCAAATTAAATTTGAGATGGAGGGAGTAAATTATGTGGTTTTATGTGAATTCCTTAAAGCGGTTTACTCAATTCCTCTTTATTCACAATGTTGATTCCGTATTTTGAAGATTTGCCTGGCATCATTTTCTTTTGATCTTTGGAGTTCTATTTAACATGTCCTTTAAATGAAAACAACCCATCTCCATATTGGCAGTAATGGAAGTAAAAGCAATGTAGAAATGTGTTATTCGTCGTAATTGTAAGCTATTCGTAACAGAACAAGACGTTGTAGCAAGATAGGAAATTAGGAAAGGTATAGCAACAGTGAAGTGAATGTCATTCCGAATAAAACTGAAACATAAGACATTTATTAAACCCCTGGTAATATTTCAGCAATGTCAGTACAAAAGAGAATCAGCTCAGCTAAAATGTAAATTGACACCTTTCGACTGTATCCTACATCTTTCGCCTTTGAGCTATCATATTCATTTGTCCTTACACCCGAGATTTATTATCGGATTATGGATATCGAATATTGCGTTGTTGGAATGCTCTTGAACAGAGAAATCCACTCGAGCAGAGATTACTTGCTAGCTCAAACAAGAAAAACTGCCAATTTTCGATTTCATCATGCTTGTAACTTTGATCTAAAGTAGCGTTTCTCAAACTACTGCAGATATTTAAAAAAAAAAAAATTTTCCTGCCAGTCACCTGTAAGTGCAAAGAGAGTTTTGGGAACGCTCACCCAAGAGTAAGTCTACCTTTCAAGATCTGATTAACGGCACCAATTTTAAGGTCATTGGGATGCAACGAAGTAGAAGTAACGAGCCCTAATGGACTTTACTTTCGATGAGGAATTTGAGTTGGACTCCAAGGTTGGCAGAAAGCAATGAGGTTTCCCATCTGGACAGGGTCACGTGTCTCCTCCGAGGGGCAAACCAAAAAGCTCGTTACTTTATTAGGGTCAGTACAAGCATGTGTTTTGCTGTGGGGGCTCTTGTGTATGTCTTCAGCTAAGTGTGGCACCATGAGCCAATGATGTCGCAGATGTTTAGCATACAAGTAGAGCTGATCAAGTAGTGATGAACAAATGCTGGGATCAATATTAGATCAAGCCTAGAGTCTTCTTTGCTCTAGAAGCTGATGATATTCATGCAGCATCCACTGAGACGTCTGAGTGATGCTTAAATTATGACTCTCGCCAGTCGACTCAAGCAGTCGAGGAAAACCTTGTACAGTTTTATCGCCACGTTTGATGGACACCGGTGCTCGCACAGTAATGTCTTTTGCCGTCCAGGCTTGCGTATAACCCCTCACGTGTCTGCGATAAATCATGTTTCTGCAGCCACGCTGGAACGAAATTGCGCAACAACTCCAGCCAGGTAACTTGATATCGTCCAGCTCATAACGTCCAGACTTGAGCTCAAGTCGAGCCTATGGACTAGCAATTCGGTTAGGTGCGCCGCTACCACGTACGCGAAGACTAACACCACCCGCTCGCAAAACTTCAATCTCGTTTCTCCCGTACTCAACTCGGAAAGTTTTTATCTTCGGTGCAGAAAAGAGGCCGGTCGTAGATCCAGGTTAACACCCAGCTCCCTGGCACGCTCTTGACGTATAAGTTAAGTTTGTCGCGTGCGAAACTTGAATTTTGCAAAACTGCCTGCAGCAGGTAAGTTTATACCGTCGGTGATGCGGTCGGCGTTTTGCGGGACGGGAATCTGCAGTTTTGTCACGTTCCTGTTATAAGTTCTCGTGTCTTTAAGTATGAAGTAAGAAATCGGTACGTTGAGGTGCTTAAGTTCGTTAAGCATTTGATGCTAAGACGCAATGCTTGGGAATGAAAGACAAAAGCTGCGAAATAGGAATATGTTGGATGTTATTTGGTTGAAAGGATTGCCCTTCCGTTAAATCTTCCGGCTCTTTCATCAATACTAGAACTGCAGGTGTTATTCTATTGTTGGAATTTTTGTCCACCTCTGAGAACCATTGTGCTGCTTTCAGAACTCTTTCTTCTTTCATCAGAACTTTAACCCCTCCTCCTGAAATGGATGTTCTTTTCTCGGATCTATTGTAAAGAGTTGCACTGTTGATCCGAAAGCATGTTGTACGTTCAAAATTGTTGTCCTTAGTTAGAAACATTGTTTTATCAATAAAGTTTGTGCTCATCCGAAACGTCATGTTATTTTTCTTTTGATTTTTTCTTCTGCCCATAAAACTATTTTAATAAATAGATATTCTTCTGCTACAAGTGTTGTTCCGCTCGCTTTTAACCCGAGCAAACCGAGTTCTTCTTTTGAACTTGATGTTCCTATATTTAATCTTTTGTAAAGAGTTGTATCGTTGAAGACAATATCCTTCCAGAAGCCTGTTCTATAATATAAATTGTTGTTATTAGAACAGAGCGAATTAGTCTTCTGAACTAGATCAGAATTTTTGTCCTCCAGTTAGAAACATTGTTCCATTCAAACTGCTGTTCATGCAGTACCATAGTCTTTTTCATTCAGACTTGGGTTCACCTTTCATAACTATATCACCAAATAGATGTTCTTTTATTATAATTTTTCTCTTGCCGTCTAGCAAAACTCTTGTTTTTTTCTCAAAGTCTGTGTTATATTCTCGAAATCATTGTTCTACCTGTCCAAACTATTGATTTCATACCAATATCAGTACTGAAACTGATATCTTCGGTTAACATTAATACCCTCTATCGTTTAAACATCCTTCTTGTAGCAAAACTTTACTTCCGCAGAACTGCATGCCAGATAAGTTTATATCATGGGTGATGTGGTCTGCTTCTCGCGGCCTCAGGTCTACAGTTTTGTCACGTGCGCGTTATAAGTTCTCGTGTCTTTAAGTAAGAAGTAAGAAGGCGTCTCGCTAGGGGTGCTTTGAGGTGCTCGAGTACCCTAAGTACTCCGTGCTATGCTGAGACGTAACTCTCGAAAAGTGTCGAGAAAAAGGGATAAAAAGTGAGGAAAAGAGGAATTTGAGGAGACGAGAGACGAAGCTGGGATGGAGAGGTGGCACCTACCTAACGCCTTACGCTGGAGTTAACTTGACAAGTAGACGGTGGTGGTAGCGACAGGGATGGCGGCGGTCAGGCGTGGCTAGCATACGAAATCCGCGGAGTATTCTGGTCATGTAGCCTCCGGGGGCCAAGCTTCACGACCAAGTCGCGGACTGCGGGGGTATTAATTGGCTTACGAGGCGACACTCATTAGCACTTTGAGTGCGAGGGGTGCTTGCTACCGGAGGCCCTGGACCCGGACTCCTTCCAACCTTCTCTCCTATTCATGTCCTCTACCCTCTGTCCTCTATATGTATAGTTTCCTCTTCCTCCAACTCTGTTGCTCAAGGCTGTTTTGTGTCACGCGCTCAGCTCGTAGATTCGCTTGCCTCTGGCTCGGTAATACGATCGGCGATCCAAGCTAGTCTACTTGGAAGACGAGACTCTTGTTCCATCCCAATTCCCGGAGCCGGCATCAGAGGAGCTTGGGAGAAACGTTTCCTGCCAAGCATTTCCCAATGAAGGAACTATGCGTTCTGATTTTCAAATCTCCCAGGTGTGAGTGCTGTTTCGGCTGGGAACGTGCTCTGCCTCCGTCATTGTGGTCCAGCGCTTATTTCCTCGCAGCGAGTAATTTCGAGAAAGAGCGAGGGATATCGTCCAACAGGATGTTCCGGAAAGCCGGCGAATTCGCATATTTGCGGTTTTCCGATACTCGGGGAACCCTCGGTAGATCCAATTCGATCGGAAGACCACAGCGTCTATTCGCTCGACCTTGCGGAGGCGGAGGACAATCTGCTCTCTATGCACGAAGTAGTATCGGACTCTCTCTTTCCCTCTCACTTTCTTGTTCTCTCATAATGTCGAGAATAATGCCTCTGTCTCTCTCTATGGTGCGCAAGCCAAGGTAGACAATGTTGCTCGATAAGGCATTGTTCCACAGAGGTCTCGGGCTATACGAGCAACACCCGGCTAGATTACCTCTGCCTGCCACCCTTGTACCCAATTCTCGTCAAGCCCCCCTTATGCCACTAACACTCTCGCCTCATATTCCACGTGCATCGTGTATACTGTATACACTAGTCACTACTGCAATCCTTTCTCCTTCATTCACCTCTCTCTATCTCTCTCTCGCTCTCCTCGCTCTCTTTCTCTGTTTACTGCATCAGCGCCTTTCTCCTCTGTTCGTACCGACCTAGCGGGTCAAACGGGCACCGTATCGTTCTCCTATTTGTCTAAATTACGTTTATTATACTAGCACACAATGGCAAATTGTAACTTGCGAGTGCTTATGCTTTACGAGCGCCAGGGGTCGCGGGTACGCGATACCGAGAAGGGTCGCCAAATCAGAGAATAATCCGCATTGTCAAGCAAGCTCTCGTATAAACCTCTGGGATTGCGGAAAGTTATACCATCCCACCTACTCTGATGTCTTTTGCCAAAAAAATATTGCGGTACTGCGACAAACTTCTCTAACAAGCTTTTAGGATTTTGAGCCAAGTTTTCAAAGTTGTGTGAGGTATTCTGTTTTTGGAATCGATGCAATATGTTGCAATGATTTTTCTGCTGAAGTTCAATTCATCAGTGGATGATGAAAGCGGATTTTTATGCAAGATTCCTGTCTATAACATGTTACGGACATCATGAGCGTTCTACTGCTACAGTGGCTCGTGTCCGTGCTAAGCAAATTAGCACTACTCTTTCGAGAAAAACTTTTCTCTGGAAGTTTCATGATTTTGAGTCAAGGTATCATGATACTCAATTCGATGTATAGATTTCTCGACTACACCTGCATTAGAAGTTCCTCTTTTGTCATTAAAAGTGTTTGTTCTCTGCATTTAACGAATTTTCATCTCCATATCATCGTCCCTCTGCTTAGATTTCACCTACAGTTTTTGAAAACATTCTGATTCTGATTTGGAATAGTTGCATCCACAGAACTTTCAGGATGCTCCATTTTTAGGGTTAGTGATTACTAGCTATTTGCTGTACTATATCCGAGCGAGATAGCTACTTTGGAAGCTGGCTTAACTAGGCCATTGTGTGGTACGTATATTCAGGGTAGTTCTCTAACGTATCCCATAGGACTAAATAGGCTCATGGAAATGTATGTTGAATGATCTTCAGATGATGGAGGATGAACCATCAATTATGCATTGTGAAAGTCACAAGCTCTTGTTTCCTTGTCGTTTGTGTAATCATTATGTTATACTTTCGAGAAAATAAGACACCAATTTTAGTTTAGCAACTATGATGACAATACAAGATTGAAGAGATGCAATGTGGGAAGGCACCATAGATAATAGAAAATTGTTTGAGCAATATTCAAGATTTCTGTTCTCCTATCATAGTATAGCTGAAATACTTTTATGTCGCTTCACTTTTATGTTCAGACAGTTTCCTTCATTGAACCAAAAGCGTGCATTCATATTAATCTTTGGGAGATTATTTGGACTTAGCGTAAGCTTCAGATTAGTAGACTAATTCTTCATAAACTTGATTGTAGTTATCTCCTATTGCTACTGAATAATTCCCCTGGAACGCCTCATGAAAGGAATCGCCCTAAACAAACTTCGCTTTTGTCTAGGTCTTTAGATGCCCTATTATTCCTGCACAAATGATTCAAACTCAGTTTTATATAATTCGGTACCAAAAATAATTTCGGATCATCAATCATCAATTATTCGAACTGTGCTAGAAATTCCTCCGAATCAATTATTAGTCCAATAGTTGGTTGTGAGAGACAAGGGAACGTTCAAATACTACGTTACCTGTTTTTCTTTTGTTTACATCGTTTCATCCCTTTTGGCTTCAAGGAATTTTTATTCTCGTCGTTATTTAAACAAAAGAAAACCGGTCACGTAGTTTGAGTATGTTCCCCAAGGGGACTGACAATAATCCAGCACCTTTTTATGTGAAAAATAAGGGGAGTGACAATAATCCAGTACCCTATTTTTTGAGAGGCAAGGGGACTGAAAATAATCCAGCACCATATTTTGTGAGAGGCAAGGGGAGTGACAATAATCCAGACACAAATTTGGGAAAGGTAAGGGAACTGACAATAATCCAGCACCCTATTTTGTGAGAAACAAGGGGACTGACAATAATCCAGCACCCTATTTCGTGACAGGCAAGGGGACTGACAATATTCCAGCACCATATTTCATGAGAGGCAAGGGACTGACACTGATCAAGAACCGTATTTTGCGAAAGACAAGGGGACTGACAATAATGGAGCACCCTATTTTATGAGAGGTTCATGTCTAGGTGTTTAAGTGTCCTGTTATTCATGCATAGATGATTCGAACTCAGTTTTATATAATTTGGTACCAAAAATCATCTCGAATCATCAATCATCAATTATTCAAACTGTGATAGAAATTCCTCCGAATCAATTATTAGTCCAATAGTTGGTTGTGAGAGACAAGGGGACTGACAATAATCCAGCACCTTTTTATGTGAAAAATAAGGGGACTGACAATAATCCTGTACCCTATTTTGTGAGAGGCAAGGGGACTGACAATAATCCAGACACAAATTTGGAAAAGGTAAGGGAACTGACAATAATCCAGCACCCTATTTTGTGAGAGGCAAGGGGACTGACAATAATCCAGCACCCCATTTTGTGAGAGACAAGGGGACTGACAATAATCCAGCACCCTATTTCGTGACAGGCAAGGGGACTGACAATATTCCAGCACCATATTTTGTGAGAGGCAAGGGACTGACACTGATCAAGCACCCTATTTTGCGAAAGACAAGGGGACTGACAATAATGGAGCACCCTATTTTATGAGAGGTTCATGTCTAGGTGTTTAAATGTCCTGTTATTCATGCATAGATGATTCGAACTCAGTTTTATATAATTTGGTACCAAAAATCATCTCGAATCATCAATCATCAATTATTCGAACTGTGATAGAAATTCCTCCGAATCAATTAATAGTCCAATAGTTGGATCTTAGTATTCGTGAATGAGATGTGGGAAATTAACTTCAACTGGGAGTGAAAGACACGAACGATCTGTATTTGACGGTCATTTAGTTTGAAACCCGTCTGGCTGTCCTGTAGAATTCGGTCTGTTTCCCTTGTCTCCAAGTCGAAGTCGATAGTGTTGGTCTGTAGTCGACGGTTCTACTCTCACCCTGACAGAAACACAAGACGGACAGTAGGGTACGCTTCGGTTCAAGTTGCTTTCGAACGCTGAAGTGGTACCTAACTGGCTGCCAAGCTTGTGGTCCATGAAGATGGCAAGAGTTGAGTACAAAGGCGAGAAGACAAAAGCCAGTCAAAGAAGGACAAGGAAAAGGAATAGAGTTGTGGAACAAAATTGGTGGAACCGGTCTTTACTCAAGAATGAACTCCAGGAAGTTTGTATTAATCCCTCTTGCATCTGATTATGCGAACCCCAGTTTTACATCATAGGCCAGAAACCTCCATTCACCTTTGATGAAACTTCGAGAGGTTTTTTTCGGACGTAGATTTTATGAAGATATCATCTCACCCAAACACTAACTAGTGGGAAGGAACTTGTTACTCCCCAATTCTATCAATACAGGAAGATTTCCCTAGTTTTATCAAGAAAGCGTCTATTCTTATCCGGATGTTTTTGGAAAGATCTACTCCCTCGGCTCTCAATGGTCTTTTAAGGAGGAATGAAAACGGTTATCTAAAGGGACTTCTCCGGGCACGTAGAACCTGAGAACGTGTCAACAGCTCGAAAAGCGGTACGTTGCGATAAGAAGAAGGAAGCCGACGTTGGTTGGGATGATGGAAGAAAGGCAGTGCAGAAAAGCTTCACTCAAAATTGTCTTCTATTCTGTGTCTCCGCTCTCCAACCACCTATTTCCCAGCCCATCTAGCACCGATTTCCCCGACGTTTTTCTCGATCGGGTTTTCCGATAAGCGGTGAAATAACGCTGTCACCGACGATTCTACTATAGACTAAGACTTCCATCTGAAACGGTTATTTTCCCCGGATTCTAGTGAAATACTTGACTCGTGAGGAGCAAATTTTGAAGAGTGAGCCATCATCAAACAAGCACAATTTATTCGAATGCTGAGCCGTTTTTGGAATACTCCTCGAATTTGTTCAATCAATAGTTCAAAATTTGTATGAGAAGGCTCCAGCCATTTAGCTTCTTTATGCTTTTTTCATCAACAAATGAAGATCAGAAATGAAAACTGGCTATCTGACCCTCCCTAAGCCAGTGGGTTGCAGGCTGCAAATGCGCTTACGAAAAAGGCTGCCTGGTTGAAAATTGCATGATTCTATTGAAAATGCAACCATTTTGTTAATAATGTCATCTTTTTAACTCGAAAACCCAACTATTAGTTCAAAAGTTGAACTCCTTTTTTCCATATTTTTACCAATAAACAATCATCCTAATTATTAAAAAAGTAATGACATAAAATTTAATTAATACTAACGAATTAATAATAATTGTAATATTATACAGTGTACAATTATAATTAATTTCAGTTAAATTGGCCTGATACTATTGTTGTCGTAAACATAATTTTGTTTAATACTCACAATGTAATAGTAATAAATAATAAGTTTCATAGTTTTATTGGAGCCCTGCATTTGGAAGATTACAAAGCGATTTGAAATCAACCGCGTAAAATTGATAGTTCATCTTTCTACTTGTAGGTGGCTCACTGCATTATCTTTTTCACAAGTAAAATGGAAGTTTCTGGTTATAAGTATAAGTCATGATACAATAATAATTACACTGTGCGTCTTACTTGAGACACGGTCCTTATTGTCCGCCGTTTGGCGCGTGATTCAAAGTTAGAAAAATGACCTATTATTGAAAATGGAATAAGTAATTGTTACAATTCGCATATAAATGTCAGAAATGACGTAATTTGTTATTAAGGTTTAAAATAAAATAATAATGCATATATTTTGTGATCATTTTCTTCAGACCGCTGCGCCGGGCAAGCACAATAGCCTTATATGACAAAGTTAGGATCACTGTTATTAGATGTGTTAAGTATTACCAAGATAATATTCCATGGTAGAAAAACAATCTCTACATTTGCGCGCTATTCAAAATCGGCAAAATGAACAATTATTGGAGATAAAACAGATAATTATTATAATTTGCACATAAATGTAAGATATTACATGATTTGTATTTATAAACTGCATCATTTTCGATATTTAAGTGCAAATGATAGTGATCATCTATTTTATTATCAATAATTGTTGGTATAGCCAAGGAGGCTCATAATAATCGAGCACCCCATTTTGTGAGGGATAAGCGGACTGACAATAATCCAGTACCCCATTTTGTGAGACATGGGTACTTACAATAATCCATAATCCTATTTTGTGATAGGCAAGGTGACTGGCAATAATCCAGCACCCTATTTTGTAAGAGTCAAGGGGACTGACAATAATTCAGCACCCTATTTCGTGAGAGGCAAGGGAAGTGACAATGATCCAGAACACAAATTTGTGAGAGGCAAGGGGACTGACAATAATCTAGCACCCTTTTTTGTGAAAGATAAGGGGGCTGACAATAATCCAGCAACCCATTTGGGGAAGATAAGCGGACTGACAATAATCCAGTACCCCATTTTGTGAGACATAGGTACTCACAATAATCCATGATGCTATTTTGTGATAGGCAAGGTGATTGGCAATAATCCAGCACCCTATTTTGTAAGAGGCAAGGGGACTGACAATAATTCAGCACCCTATTTTGTGAGAGACAAGGGGACTGACAATGATCCAGAACACAAATTTGTGAGAGGCAAGGGGACTGACAATAATCTAGCACCCTTTTTTGTGAAAAATAAGGGGACTGAATAATCTAGCACCCTATTTTGTGAGGAGTAAGGGAACTGACAATAATCCAGCACCCTATTTTGTGAGAGGCAAGGGAACTGACAATAATCAAGCACCCTAATTTCTGAGAGCCAAGGGGACTGACAATAGTCTAGCACCCTTTTTTGTGAAAGATACGGGGGCTGACAATAATCCAGCAACCCATTTGGGGGAGATAAGCGGACTGACAATAATCCAGTACCCCATTTTGTGAGACCTAGGTACTCACAATAATCCATGATCCTATTCTGTGATAGGCAAGGTGACTGGCAATAATCCAGCACCCTATCTTGTGAGAGGCAAGGGGACTGACAATAATCCAGACACAAATTTGGGAAAGGTAAGGGAACTGACAATAATACAGCACCCTATTTTGTGAGAGACAAGGGGACTGACAATAATCCAGCACCCTATTTTGTGAGAGGCAAGGGAACTGACAATAATCAAGCACCCTAATTTCTGAGAGCCAAGGGGACTGACAATAGTCTAGCACCCTTTTTTGTGAAAGATACGGGGGCTGACAATAATCCAGCAACCCATTTGGGGGAGATAAGCGGACTGACAATAATCCAGTACCCCATTTTGTGAGACCTAGGTACTCACAATAATCCATGATCCTATTCTGTGATAGGCAAGGTGACTGGCAATAATCCAGCACCCTATCTTGTGAGAGGCAAGGGGACTGACAATAATCCAGACACAAATTTGGGAAAGGTAAGGGAACTGACAATAATACAGCACCCTATTTTGTGAGAGACAAGGGGACTGACAATAATCCAGCACCCTATTTCGTGAAAGGCAAGGACACTGACAATATTCTAGCACCATATTTTGTGAGAGGCAAGGGGAAATTCAAGAATCCAAAACCACGTTTTGTAAGAGTTTGATTTTTGTGACTACATATTCATAATCAGCGACCCCAAAAAACCCCGAGTATCTATTCTTAGCCCAACCCTTAGATTTTCTGAATTTTGGCTAAAATTTTGGTCGCTCAAACCAAAGTGCAGTCTAGGGATCACTTACTGTTGACAATCGACTGATTAGGCTTTTCGTAGTTGAGAAGTAAGGTGACGTTCAGATGGAAGCTGTAGAGTAAAATTGCCCAAGGCTGTGAGTATTACCGCAATTAGTTCGATGAAGTGGATCGGAGACTCAACAAGCACCATGCATATTTAACCCACTTTTCTCCTAGTTTTTGCCCCTTTCCTCTTCCGCCTAGCCCTTTCCTCCCCCTTTATCATCTCCCTGTGTTCGGGGGATGGCGTCGCCCTCAGATTCAAAGGAGACCGTCGGTACTGGAGAAACCTGAAAGGCACTGCGGGTCTTTGTTCGCCGTTTTTTTTTCGAGACATTTGCGAAATTCATCGTTCATGAAATCGCTTTTATTCGCTCGTGGTCGTGCAACTCGACCCGATGGCGGGCTTTCTTTTGAGGCCAAATGAGATTTCGCTCAATATTCCTTTTTTCATTCATGCCGACTTACCAAAGTATACGCTGCACCGCGATAGCTCGCGAGACACGTCGGAGAGAAAAAAAGAAAGAGCATATTGTAGATGGGCATGGAATTTCGATCTACCCTGGTTCAACTCCGAGGAAAGCGATTCCTCGACTGAGCAAAGTGAACAGGCACACGTACACTTTCCAATGCATATATTCAATTGCGATCGATTCGGCAAACATGTCGACGAATAAGAGCAGAAGCAATAATATCCATCCTTGTATTTTCCCATCAAAGACCTGATCCCTAGCCTTTTTCTTTATATTTACTTCTCCTAAGCAGAATCTCATAATATCCTCTATTGCATTATTGGAAATTTATGGTGCATACATAAGCTGGAGAATTCATTCCTTTATTCAAATTATTTCTCTGCAGTGGATTCACGAAACTCGAAAGTATACTACTGCAGCATTTCTTTCTTTGTCAGAAAGCTGAACTCTAGTTCTTTCTTGATATTTACCTCTCTTTAGCATGCTTAAGAGAGCTCTCAAGTTGCCTCAAATGAGAATCTTATAAAAAACATCTATAATAGAGTATATTTATAGCTAGTAAGGTTATAATTTCTGTGAGAATAGGATCGACGGACCGCACCGTAGCTCAGTTTGGAAAGTATTCGTCTTGATACCAAAAGGTTCTGAGTTCGAATCCTAGCGGAGCAAGGAAGGATGCCCTTTGTTCACAGAAAGTTTTATTCAATTTCTCGATTACAAAATTTCCATCTGGTCCTAATGACGTAGAACAGTTTGAAAGATTCGAATAATTGAATGGGTCGGTGCAAGCAACTTTCTGGTTTGCGGATGGTAAACTGAATCTCCTATGAGAACTGATCAAGATGACTAAAATGAGAATTTCAGAATAAAATTCTGTAATCTTTTTTTTCAAATGAAATTTTTTCGTTGAAGGTGCATTATATTAATTGAAAATCTATCTCTGGTTGAAAATATTACTACTTTGTTGAAAATCAATTAATTTTTTGTAGTTCGAAATTAAGCAAATAAATTTGTCTTTCTGTATTGGAAATGAAACTATCTCTGAGAATTCATTTCTTTTTTTATTAATTCGCCTTTTTCGTGGAAAATAAATCTTTTTGGTAAAAAATTCATCTTTTTCGCTCACAATACATCTATTTCAGTTGAAGACTCATCATTTTACTTGAATATTCTTCAATTTTATTAAAAATTAATTTCTTCAACTGAAAATTTGACTGTTTCATTTCTTTGTGGAAAACTGATCTTCCCTAGTCCAAAATTCGAGAATTTGGATGAAGATTTGTCTTTTACAATCGAACATTCATTTCTTTTGTTACAAATTCACATATTTTGCTAAGGAGTCGATTTTTTGTTAGAAAATGATCTTTACCTTTGTAAGCTTTGTTTATTGTTGAAACTCCTTATTTACAGTCAACAATTTAAGTTATACACTTGAATTTGAGTCGGGAATCCATCTAGTTGAAAACTTATGTTTTGTTTAAAATTTGTTTTTTAATTCATCATTTAAGTTAAAAATTCGTCTTTCTGGTTCAAAATTCAGCGTCTCAAGTTACCTTGTCAAATTTATATGAAAATTCATGATTTTGTTTGAAAATTTTGATCAAAAAACATGTTTCGTTCAGATGAAAAATAGTTGAATTCATCCAGAAAAAAACAACAAATTTTCAACAAAACAGTCTAATCCTATAAAACTGATTGAGATACTAACCAAAGAAGATGAATTTCAACCAAAAAATTGCACTTTCATTACAGTTTAATATTAATTATTATTATAATATATTTATTACAGTAATTATTATATTATATTAATAATAAAAAACATAATATTATTATTATAAGTATTATTATAATTCATTATTATATCCAATTTTCGACTAGAATAGTTGAATTTAAAAACCCAAAAGATAATTTTCCAAAAAATTCCCATCCAAAAATAAAAATTTTCAAAAAAATTGTTGCATTTTCAATCAGCCATGATTTTTCAGTCAAGTGAAAAAAGTTAAACCCAATTCTTGAATTTCCAACCCAGAAATACGAGTTTTCCACAAAAAAAAATTTCCAGACAAAAAGTTGAATTACCTATCATATTATGATAATCTTCCATTTAAGAAGAAGAAGAATTTTTAACCAAATTTCTAAATTATGGCCAAAAAAAGGAATTTTTACCAAAATTGAATTTTTTACGAAATGGTTTAATTATTTACCTAGTAAAAAATATGGATATTTACCCAAGAATAGAATAATTGAATTTTCAGTCGAAGAATTTTTTTTCAACCAGAGATTAAGTTTTAAATAGAAAAAAGAATTGTTTTTCAAATTTTTTCCTAGATTTTTGTATATTGTTATTATATATTTTGATTTTATTTAAAGTTGGTCGTTGCATGTGGAAAATTGACTTTTCCTGTAGAAAATTCAAGTTTGTCTTCTTGACTTGACAATGCAACTGCTTGGCTAAAAATTGACATATTTGGTTGATAATTAGACTATTTTGTTGAAAATTCGTTTTTGTTCAAACATGCATCTTTTTCAGTATGGATTTAACGATTTTATTGAAAATTCATGTGTTTTACTAAATAAAAAATCTGTTAACAAGTCATTCTTTTCGGTTGCGATTCCAAAGGTTTGTTGAAAATTCGTATTCTTGGTTCAGAAGTGAGCTTTCTCGTTAAAAGTTCAACTGCTTTGTAGAAAATTGCTTTTTTGGCTTTAAAATGCATATTTTTCGAAATTTTATCTATTTCGTTTCATGAATCACATATCATTAATGGAGATTTTTTTTTTTTTTTTTGAAGAAAAATATGAATATTTGTTTGCAAAATTACGATATTTCGATAAAAATATTAACTTCATTTTTTATTTTTGATTAAAAATTAATCTTTCCAAGTTAAAAATTCATGTATTCTGTTGGAAATTTGTCTTTTTGAAAGATGATTCTTATTAGTTGAACATTCATTCGTTTGGTTTGGAATAAGAAGGTTTTGAAGCTGAAACTTTGTAAAAATTTAATGTGTATTCTTGAAGATTCATGATTTTGGTTATAATGTACAGAACTAGGAAAAGTTGAATCCTATCTCCTATATAATCTTAAAGGTTAGCACGGACACAAACCACTACATCTCTTGAACGTCCCCGATGTTGGTAACATATCGGTAACAGGAATCTGCAAATAGATTCTGTCGAGGTAATTCCTTCATTTCATAAAAATATTTTTCGAGTTATATTTACAAGAGATCCATATGATATGCATAGTTTGTTTATAAAAAATTAAATCCCCTTTTCCGGAATAAACTCCTTTTTCTTCTATTTGAATTCTAACTTCCCGACTGCTGGTTTCCCTGTTTCAGTTCTCGTAGAGACGAGGCTCTAATTTACTTGAATGTTGATTTAAGAGAAACAAAGGAGAGATCCGTTGAAGCTTATTGTGGTCTAGAAACTTGAAGCTATTCATTAACGCCTCGCCGGAAAGGTTTTGGCTCCAATCAGCGAACACGCTCCTCCGGAATTCCTTAAAATTAATTTGGTACCAGAGGTTTGTAACAGCTTCTGCCACAGTGCAAAGACTGTCGAGTTCCTGCCAGTTCCTCCAAGTGGTTACAAACTTGACCCTTCTAATTTCTTACCACGGCAAACGAGATTCAATCTGGGCGAAACTTAAATAACTAATTTCACTCGAAACCGACGATTTCACGATTGTATTCCAATTTACAGTAGTTTCCTCTCAGTTACGCTACTTAACCAGATATTAGGCTCATTTTTGTTACAATATTGGTACATTGGTTGCAATTATCTCGCCTCCTATTATCCCAAGTTTGCTACTTTCTGCTCTTTTTTCAGCAAAAAGTTTCGGAGTACCCTATGTAGTTACAGCTGTTAACGTTTCTACTCTTCTCAAGGAGGGAGGAAAAAAAGTTTCCGAAATTTTTTTTTTCGGAATGTTTACTTGAGTCGGCCAGACAATTCATGGAAAAAATCACGAGCACAATCTATTGATGTTACAAAAGATTCTGACAACAATCATGTTTTGAAATTTCAATAGATAGAACCAGTGATAAATGGAATGAATTGCCTGTCCGATCAAAGGATTTTCGTGGCCGATATAAGGTTATTCATCTACCTTCTAAACATTATGTTATATAAAAATTGTATTGGAACTTGTATCAAAACAATAACAAAGAGAAAATTAGGCTTGTTGGTTATGTTTTCGAAGCAAAGAAAACATTTCACCTAGTAAAAAGCAATATTTTATAAAAATGTACATGAATAGCCCAAGTTTGGCGAAAAAATACGATATTCGGCCAGGCAAT
>WSXT02000006.1:753449-776515 GCA_011762715.2 Neuroterus valhalla
AAATGAAAGTTGCAGCTAACGCCTGTTGATAACATATCGATGCATTACCTATCGATTAAACCTTCTGAAATATATATATGCCTATCGCCAAAATAAAATTTACAGCTCGCACCGTTCGATAAGCGAGTGGGCCCGCTGAAGTTGCAGGAAACTTACAGTTTTTTCCGTACCACCCTTGTCGCTCACCAGAATGCTAGAAATTTGAAAAAAGATTCCCTAGTCGTGTCCTTTTGATCAATGAAACGAATATTATATCGAATTTCAATCCAGTTTTGTACAATTTTCTACGTTTCAAAATAAACCAGGTAGGATAAGAATACGTCACAGGTAAAGGAAGAATCTCGCGTACGAACTCAGATTACATCCACAAACTCTCCTCGATGTCCATTGGCGTGGTATCGCCTCTTTAACTTCCAATTACGCGATACCCCTTCTTCAGCGACCTTCGCTAGTTCGGCGTCCAAGCCGGTTGGCGCGCTCACGTAAAGTCGACAGCCAACCACACGATACCTCTCACTTGGGCTAACCTAATTGGCGCGCTTCTCTCAAACAGAACAGTACGTCCAGAGGCCATTGAAGAATCTTTTTATCACATGAGAACCAACGTTATCTATCCCAAACAACACTTACGTGGTTTCATGCCCCATCTCCGTAATTATCTCTCCTGATAATCGATTGGAAGTGGTTAAACCCTTAACATATTGTTTTCATAATTGAAGCAAAACATGTGGTTGAGTCTTTTGCTCACTCAAGGTAATAATAAAGGCATGCATATTTTTTCTGCGGGTGGGTCTCTTCCTCCCTTAAGAGCCTTGCGCGACAAGGCGGGTTTCGAAGATACCACAGCAGGAAAGTGCGCTGTTTCAAGCGGAATCGTCTACGGAATTATTCATTGTTACTCATCCTCTCCGTGCACGTATTTCTTTCTCAGTTTCTCTCATTTGGTGCCCGCATGCAAAATTCGAGACACTTCATTGCTTACCTAGACGCCGCAAAGGACTTATGCGAATATTGTAACTATATATATGTACGTTATACATTATATCTGTATACATGTATATAGCGAAACGGAGTTGGAATTCAGGAAAAGTTGAATGGTTAAATATTCATGCGACCGCAGCGCCATATACTGTAGCTTGGCCGGGTGAGAATAAGCAGAGGGATTTTTTGCGGTTCAGAGGAATGAGAAAAACCGAAACTGACCAACCATCCGTGCTTGCAGATTACTTTGTGCAAATTATTCAGATTTTCTTTTATTCCTTTAGTCCGATAATGAGCGTTGAAGCACTTTTCAAGATAAACCGTTCGGTCAGGTTTCGTGAAAGGCTTGACCATTCGAATGAATTCGGACGAGTGGCAGAGATACTGGGATTAATCGGTACTATTCGTAGTTGGTCAAGTACAAAAATTTTCAGCCATCGGGCCCATTCAAAGGTTCCTATTCTCTTTCTTTTCAGGGGAATATATTCTTTTTTTCATATGAAAGTACAATTTCGCGGTAATTCGTTATTTGCGATAATTGGTAAGACATGAATTAGTTTATAATTTGATGTTGAAAACTTATAATGAAGATTCTCAGATCGTCACACCTACTGCACCCACTCTTGTCTATGAATACGAAATTTGTAGCAAACTTCCCATGCATATTTTCAGTCTGGGGAGGAATTTGAATCTTAATTAAGCTTCTATGTGCTCACTATAGTCGTATTCCTTTATAGAAAAAAATTGATTGAAGAACCTGATGAATTTCGTTATAGGTAGTCTTATATAACGTTATTATATATTGGATTTTCCTTCTACTTCATCGAACCATTTGTCTCATATTATATTTTTATCGCATTTTTCAAGCGTTACAGAAACGAACGTAGGTAGTTTTTATATGCAGAGGAGATTTGAAAAGAAGATATTCATCTTGAACAATGGTAACACTAATTGATTCAAAAATTAAAAGTTTTTCGAAATTTAGGATTTATGATTCGAACCTGAACTATAAATTCGTAGCATTTAAGTTGATTATATAAAAATAAGAATCGATTTTTCGTGGTAGCATATGATCCTTCATCAAAAAATCTACAAAATGATGAGACTGTGATGCGGATGGTATTAGCTGACATTAGTGAACTTCCAAATGATTGATAATTTTGAATGAAGGCTCGGAAATTCTACTATACGTAACATTTTTATTTGAAATCCTGTATTCTGGGACTGTAGTATCGACTCTCAAGACTTAGTTTCCTTGAAGTTTATTAAATTAAAAAAAAATTACTAAGGAAAAATAGCTACTCAACCGAAAGATTTTAAGGGTAAGAGCACATGAGGAAAGAATTAAAAGAGTGTATTTAAGCTTAGAAGAGAAAATTTTCCTCTAGGATTATTGGTCCCCTGCGTGAAAAAAGGACGAGAAGGGAAGCGTTGGCATCGACCAGGAGAGGGTGGAAGCAGTTAATCTTCCCGGTCCACTAGGTGATGGAGAATCCGCCAATTAGTTCGTATCCACTGCATTGTCTTTTAAGCCCGCTCAAGCTTCACACCTTTTCCAGTTCACAGATCGTGATTTTTGCTGGACGTTCTATTTCCACCCTCTAAATGCTTGATGAACAATCTGAAAGAAGATAAAAAAAGCATTAGACGATCTGAGAATATTCAGCAAATTATATTCTTCAGTCACATAAAAAAAAAAGTAGAGCTTCTGAGTCTTCTTGCAATCTTCAATCTAAAGTTTGCCTCCGAGGGCATAGGAAGTGTGAAGTATCTTTTTCTCCCAGGGACTAAGAGAACGGGAGCAGAAAGCTTCTTTGCGCCCGCTTCTTCTCTGGGCGGAAAAATACAACATCGCTTTTATTTTCTTCTCCAGCAGCTGTGTGAAATGTTTTAGGACACTTTCGCATAGTTTACTCAGTAAATTTAATGGATGTACAGTGGCTACTTGCCTTTTGTGTGGTCCGTAAAAATTTGAGGAGCACCTAGTAGAAGGAAGGAGAGTATCAAGAGTTAAATTGAATGAAGAAGATAATCCTATTTACGAACACAATTTTCTACTTTGTATTAACTGTGTCGTTTTATAGTAGACTGAAGCTTTGCAGCTTAGCTTTGCGCTATTTTTTTACATCCGATCCGGTCGCAGGGCATAAAAGTAACGTCGATCGTTCGTAGTTAAAGGGAACACCTTTATAAAGACACCTTAATTGGAACTTTAAGACCTCGTAAACTTGTGGCTAGGAGTCACAACCACTGACTTCGAGCTGCGCCAGGAGAAAATGGAAAATCGAAAGGGCGCGGTAATCTTTTCTCTGAGGGTGAAGGATTTACTCATTCTTCATAAAAATCTAAACCTTGTATCGCTTCCTTGTAAAAACAATCCGGATCGAAAGTAAACATCCCAAAATGTAGAGGTTTATTCTATAGGAGAAATCTATTATTCTAGAAGCTAGGGTAGTGGAAGAAGTGATCAAATCACGTAAGGTCGGCTGCGAAAATTCTTAGGTTCTACAGTTCTGAATGACAAGGGTAATTTTATGTCTAAACTTATAAAAGATCCTAAATAATACTCGAAGGAGGAATTTAACCTTTCGGAGTTCTCTCTAGTGCCCTTAAGTGTCATTTGAGTGCTAAGTAACGCCTCCAAATTTCTTTTTTATGAGTCTGGAATCCCGTTTCCTAATTTTTCCTATCTCAAAAAAAGGTAATAAAATAAAAAATTGTGGAAGGAATTTGCATAAATCTATTCAGAAAAAAAACTGTGAGACATTAAATCGCCCACACCTTCTCCACTATCCTTCTTTTTTCCTGGTTCTCCAGTTCCCGGATTGAGTGGATTGATTATAGAGGTACAGAGCCTTTCTCTATTGGCTTGACCCTCGCTTTATCATTGGTCCTGCGGAAGAACACCGCTGTCGAGACGGCTGATAGCTTTGCACAATATTGATTCAATAACTATGAGATTCTTTGCTCTTTTGCGGGCAGGGGCTGGACGTCGAAATGAGGGTGAAAAGAGGAGATTTAAGGATGGCGGAACTCGCGGTGTCATGAAGCTGGAGAGGATGGTGCGGTGGCCAGAGCGCGGTATTCCGGCTTCATTTCATCCTTTATGCCCTGAAGAGTAGGCAAGTGGGTGGGTGAGGGCCAGGGGATGCTGAATTACAACCCCTTGTGAGATACCGCAGAATGCGCCCTCGAAATTAGATGGGCGTAAGTCGTTTTCACTCGGTGTCACGCTATATAGGTGCTAACCCCGTACAGCTTTCGACATTAATTTTCATCTCTGAGCCATTCCACACAAGCTCAAGCTTTGTATTTCTCCAGGGCTGACTGTACTTTATGCAGTCTTCTGCAATATATTGCCAAGCTTTTGCTCCCAATGCTGCATTTTTTACATTCTCGGATCCACTCTTGTTTTGAAAGTCAGATACGCTTCATTTTCTGGAGATCTAGAGTGAAGAATTGATTGAAGAAGAAAGCAGCGAATGTTCAAAGAGAATTGAGCATCAGGCTGGTGAGATGAGGCTTACCCATCCGCTATAACACTTTTTGTATTAGAGATGAAAATCAAGGCAATGGATTCTTTTATTCTAAAACCAAAGGTTCGAAATACAAGAGATATGCAAGACGCCGATTCAACTGGTGCTTTTCAGGGGGAGGTAAATCAAAATCCATTAGATACGTATTTTTTTGTTTGCTCCAGTGAACCTTAGTTTCCGAGTTATCGAGGTTTGAATATTTAACCTTGAACGCGCGGCCTAAGTTCGAGCTTCGGGCTGAGCAGTGGTGCATCGCGAGCTCTGACTTGAGCCAAGCGTTCAAGGTTATATATTCAAACCTCGATATCTAGGAAACTAAGGTTCACTGGATCAAATAAAAAAATACGTATCTAATGGATTTTCATACAGTTTCACTTTCTGGAGGTTCAATAAAAACTGGCTCCTGCGATTTCGAACAACCGAATTAGAATGCAGATTAGAAGGGAAATTAGGACTGAAAATTCGAAACTTGTAAAAAACAAGATAATGATGGAACGAGGAATTCTAGCACAATAGAATACTTTCTCTCTTTCAAACAGCAATTAGGCAAAGTTTAATTGTCGAAATTGCAAGACGGTTGTCTGCTTGTATGCGTATTTCTAAATGGTGTAACGAGTAATATAATTCTCCAGCGAAAAAATTCAGGATCACTTTACGGAGGGTTTAATCGCATTTCGCTCTTATTTCTCTCTTGTTGTCTCTGACCCTCTTCAGAGTCTGAAGAGTAAACCCTCCGAGCGTCCTTTCTTACACACAGACAGCGATCCCTTTCTACCTTCCTCTCCAAAAACCAGTCTAGAAAACACCTTTAATTATAATTAATTGACTGAAGGAACAAAGCGATGCTTTCACCGACGTCACTTACTCAGTACCAGGCATCCTCAAACCACTTTCGGGGGTCTTTGAGGGTCCGTGTACTACAAGACGTGGTTCAGTTCAGCGTTTGATCGTTGTCATCGTTCCTCTTTTTATGATTAAAAAACATGTGAAACGGTGATCGAACACTTGCGATGTTTTTGTTAATTAATTCCTGTATCTATTTTTCTCCTTTTCTCTCCTACCTAAAAATCTGTTCAACCTTGCTTCTTTTCTCTTCCTTTTCTCTCCACAGAACCATCACATACATACTCTCATCCCTTCTTACCTATCGTCATACTATTTATTTTCTTGACCATCTCTTTACCTTACATCTTTTTAGATATTTAGCCAAACCTTCGCTTCTTATCCCCTTATATCATTTATTGTGTTTCGATTCCCCCATCCTCATCTTTCTATTACCTATCTTTATCTCTGTTTCCCTGTTCCTTATACTCTATATTTTCTTCTCCTATTATGGATACGAAATCTTGCATAAGTCATTCACATTCTTCTACTCAAGATCCTCTACACAAATACTACCTTTCCATTTCCGTTTTTTTAGACCTTTTTCCGCCCTTGTTTTTCTTCCTCTTTCTTCTTTTCTTCATTTTCCCCCTTCCTTCTTTTTTCATTCTTCTTTCTCCTCCCTTCCTTTTTCATGTCCGTATTCGAGCCAGATAAATCCAAAAAATCTGAATGAATGTATGTAAATCAAAATAATTTAAATTGGATACAAATGAATTCTTATAAATCTGAATGAATTTTAGTGTATCCAAATTAAATAAATATATGCAAATGGATCCAGGCAGATATAAATAAATCTAAAGAGATTGGAATAAATACAAGGGTCTTTCGAGATTCAAGTAGTCCTAATGAATTTTGATGAATCCAAATAAATCTGAATGAATTTGAGGAACTTCAAATAAGTCCGAGTAAATCTCAATTATTTCAGAAAATATGAATAGACCCAGATAACTAAAAAAAATCAAAGAAATGTTGATAAATGCAAATAAATGGAAAAGATGTAAATGAATCAATAGGAAGCCAAATGGATACAAGTGGATAGAGTAACTCAAAATGAATTCGAATGAATCCAAATGAATGCAAATAAATCTAAAAAAATCAAAATAAATTAAACTCAAATCAAATGAATCCCAATCATTGTAAATAGATAAAAAAATTCCTGCAGAATCCAAATAAATCCCAATGAATTCAGAGGAATTCAAGCAAATCTAAATAAATTCAAGTAAATCCAGATAAATTCGAATGAATTTAGAAAAATTCCAATGAATCCAAATAAATCGAAATAAATCGAAACAAATCTAAATAAATCAAAATAAATTGAAATCAAATCAAATGAATACAAATTGACGAAAATAGATATTAAGAAAATTCTACAGAATCCGAATAGATCTCAATAAATTCGAAGAAATCCAGAAGAATTCGAATGAATCTGCAAAACTTCCAATGAATCCAAATAAATGTAAATGAATCCAAATACATCTAAATAAATCAAAATAAATTAAAATCAAATCAAATGAATCCCAATCAATGTAAATGGATAAATTCAAAGAAATTTAAACATATCCTTATGAACTCAAGTAAATCCAGATAGATCTGAATGAATTTTGAAAAATTCCAATGAATCCAAATAAATTTCGGTAAGCCCGATTCCGATAAAAAATTTGAATGAATCCAAAAAGATGCTCATGAACCAAAATGAATTCGAATGAATCTTGATTGTTTCAGAAAATCTGGATAGATCCAAGAAAAAAAAAAAAAATCGAATTTTATTACAAATACATAAAATTTTTTTAATTCAAGAATTCAGAATAAATTCGGGTGAATTCGAATTGGATTCGAATCGGATATGAATCCAAATGTATCCAAATAAGTCCAAGTAGATCTTGATTCATTTATAAAATTCAAATGAAAATGAATTAACAGAAAAAAGGCAAATTAATTCTTGACAAATACAAATAAATCTGAAAATTTAAATGTGATCAAAATAGATCCAGATGAATCCAAAAAGATATAAACTAATCTAGAAATATCAAATTGATCTAAATGAACCCAAAGAAATACAATGTAATCCAATTAAATCCCAACAAATCCGAATAAGTCGATTGAAAAAAATAGTACGAAGGAGATAGTTTTTATGCA
Organism: Neuroterus valhalla; assembly: GCA_011762715.2. Taxonomy (NCBI): domain Eukaryota; kingdom Metazoa; phylum Arthropoda; class Insecta; order Hymenoptera; family Cynipidae; genus Neuroterus; species Neuroterus valhalla. Next base: position 760,988 of record WSXT02000006.1, read on the forward strand.
ACTATTACATTTTTCAATTATTTATTAATTTTTGTTCAGAACACAATTTTTACACCTATATTTTTTTCTGTTCTAGGTGAGTCCAAATTGAAATCTTAGGTGATACAGATAACTTCTGAACGTGGTACATTCACAGATAAGTATTGAAAAAAAGTAAATAATTATCGTCAAATAAATAACAAGTAAAAAGCTGCGTCAGAGATAAATAATTAAAAATCTCTGACGCCAATTTTCACGACCTAGGGAGTAAAAAGTACTTTTACTACCTAGGGGGTAAAAATTACTTTCACTACCAAGGGAGTAAAAATTAGAGCTTTAGCCCTGCTTCATAGGCGTCGAGAAATTTGTGAAATCATCCATTTGTTATAAAGAGTATCGTATGCGCCAAGGGGGAGAGGGACTTTTTCGACTTGAACTGAAAACATACACTCTTCGCAAAAGTCCTTCTTCTCCCCCTAGGTGCATAATATATTATTTCTTGATGGCCTTTCTTTTCATGTTTCAATTTGAGGCTGTGCCAATACAAAAGGGATGAAAATAAAAGTAAATGGGACATATTAGGCTTTAACGGCACGTTCTCGAATTGCTTCAAAGTTTCCTCACCCTCTTGGTCATATTAACCCAAATCCACTTTGTCCCAAGACATGTGCGCTACCTTGGGAAAATGAAACTAAAAAAAGTTTTCTACCCCTATGGCCTACAAGATATCAATGGTCCAAACTTTTCTCTTCAGATGGGAGAAAATTGTTTTCTTGTGAAAAAAAATTATTTTCTGCCCTCAAGCAATCAGCAGCGAGATTTATATTTTGTATCTGATTTTAATTGGAATATCGGAAATATTGATGTTTCGACTTCGATATCCGATGTCATAAAATGGATAGTAGACTATCAGCAGATGCGTAGCTGTAGTTCTGGATATAAAACCTACCTTATCGACGTTGAGGCTATTCTAAGTTGTAGTGGTTCGTATCCGTGCTAAGCTTCTAGAATGTTCTTTATGACGCCATAGAAAGATATTGGACAATTTTGAGAAACGAAATTGGCGTAAACAACTCCAAAGTTAGTTATTACCTCAATTGGGTACATCAAGGTCATATGAGATAATAAATAACCTTGGAGCTTTTAACGCAAATTGACTTATTAACGATTGCGCAATATCCTACTGGGACGTCGAAGATAGCATTCTATGACGTCTTTAAGAATATTTCAGGAGCTTAGCACGGACACAAACTTCTACAGCTGAAAATAGTCCTGAAGTAGGTAAGGTAGGGATTTGTATCCAGAACCCATCCTGCACCCTTACTTCCTTCTTTCGTATTCTAAATTCCATTCCAAAATATTTTTCCTGTCTTGAATATTCTCTTTTCAAACCATTCAATTAAAAAAATTTTATTAAGAGAAGGAACTTCTTTTTATTAGTTAGCAACATTTAACTGTTTATTCAAAGAAAGCTTTTCAAAATTAGATATTTTGAAGTAAATGATTTATAATTGAGTGTTAGAAACAGACGAACTTGGGAAAAAGTTCCTTTCCTACATTCTCTGCATTCTCTTCTTACTAAAAATTAATTTTCCAAACTTCAAGTAACGGTTTTTATGTACAATAACCAATGCGAGCATGTTACGCTAGGAGACGTTCAGCCATCATAATGCCAGATTAGGTTATATGCTTGCGAAATTGCGATAGAGAAGGAGCGCTCTCACTGTTCAAAGGTGGAGCGCAATTGAAGGGGGATAAACAATCAAAAGTGAATCACGTGATCAGTGTCTATTCGCGCGCCATTCAAATTTGTTCTTTCAGTACTTGCCTGGCCTATGACTTTTTCTTCGTTCGTTTTTGATCAAGAATTTATTAAGAGACAAAAGTGATCCTTTCCAGGGCAAAAATAAGAGGCTTATTGAGCCCCTTTACAATGCCCAAATATTTCTTTATTTCTTATTGTATCCAGCGCCTCAATCGTATAATCGAAGGAAAATATTTTTCCGTATATCTTAAGAGATATGTTTCTGAACCCTTGGGCAAATCTGTAAGTGAATTCTTTCATTTTTCAATCGCAAATGTTGTGAGTCAACGATACATCCGAGGAACAAAAGTTTCAAGCCCGAAGCAAGAGAGAACAAAAGAAAAGTTTCAAGTCTGCGACAGGTTTGCGAATAGCAGGAAACTTTTTTTCCTTACACTCCCCCTCCCATCCCCCCCTGTATCGATCCGAACCCCCCTTCTAATGTGTTCCGTCGGACACAAAAATCTATTATCAAAAAATTGACACTTTCGTAAAGATCCTTCCTTTCTTGCTTTAGTGTTCATCAAAGAAAGTTCAAATTTGATTAATGAGGGTGGCGATTTGACCCGGAAACCGGGAATTTTATTGACCGGGGAAGAACCGGAACAGACCAGGAAATGATCGTAAATTTCATTCACCGGGTAAAATCCGGTAAATGGCCGGAAATTTCATTGACCGGGGAAAACCGAGAAATGACCAAGAATTTCGTTGTCCAGGGAAAAACCAGAAAAGGACCGGGAATTTATCGACCTCGGAAAACCGGGAAATGACCGGGAATCATCTTAACCTGGAAACCCCCAAGAATGACCGTGAACTCCATTGACCAGGGGAAGATCGGGAATTTTATTAACCGGTGAAATACCAGGAAATGACCGGGAATTTTATTGACCGGGGAAAACTAGGAAAGACCGCAAATATCATCGACCGGCAAAAAGACCTAAAAATGACCGAGAATTTTATTGACCTGGGAAAAACGGGAAGTGACCGGTAATTTTATTGACTGGGGGAAAAAGGGGAAATGACCGGGAATTTAATTGACCAGGATATGACTGGGAATTTTATTGACCTGGGAAAAATGGGAAGTCACCTGGAATTTTATTGACTGGGGAAAAACCCGGAAAGACCGGCAATTTCATTGCTGGGGAGAAGACCAGGAAATAACCGGGGAAAACCAGGATATGACCGGGAATTTCAATGACTGGGGAAAAGATCGGGAATTTCATTGATCTGAGAAGAACGGGAAGTGATCGGGAATTTTATTGACTAGGGAAAAAAGGGAGTGACCGTGAATTTCATTGACCAGAAAGACCGGAAATTTAATTGCCCTGGAAATGACCGGAGAAAAACCAGGAAAGACTGGCAATTCCATTGACGGGGGGCGGACCGGGAATTTTATGACCAGGGTAAGACCGTTTTTTTGTTGCAAGTTAGATTGTATTGTTATAAGAAATTTTTCTATCTGAAATTTCAACTTATTTTAATTGAAAATTCCAAACCTGCAGTTGAAAATTCATTTGTGTGTCGTAACATCAATCGATTTCAATTTGGAATTCAAGCATTCAAATTTTGGTTGACCTTTTATCTTGTTTCGTAGAAATTGATTCATTATCCAAAATACTTGAATTTCCAACTAAGAATGATGTAATAAAAATAAATAAATTCTCAATTAAAAATTTATTTGCAGACTGCAAGGAAGAAAAATGGAATTTTTATGATATTGCTTGAACAAATTTGAAGTTCAAAGCAATAAAAACCAAAAAGCAGGTTCTCCAAGTTGTTTCTTTCTAGCTTACATAAAAATAATCTCAAGATATTTGTAGAAGAATACGCATTCTTCTTCATGGTTATCTGGTTATCATAGTTCCTAAACTTCATTTCTTCGTTCCAATGATCGTGTTAGAATGCATTATGAGATTAGAATTAGCGCCATGTTTGTGACCTAGTGTCAGATTTAATAGCTTCGAATCAAACCTTCCTTCCGAGTATTGGACGAATGCCACAAGCTGAATTATACCATCACAGTTCCAATTCCGTATTTCAAGTTTCAACTACATCGATTTGTCCGACTAACGCTTTCCGGGTAGAATAAACCCGAGGAATAAAAAAATCCGTGGAAAATTCACAAATACTGATTGAGCAAGTGTTTCGAAAAATGGAAAAAGGAAAGGAAACTTTATTGCAGAGAAGTTATAGTCAGGAATTATTCAGAATGTCTGAGCCATTAATTTCAAGCTTATTTGCGAATTTGCTGAAAATTTTGCAGATGGAAACGTTCAGATGGAACGTTCAGATGACCCCGATTGCCTACAAACTTGATTTTGAGGCGGCATGACTGGAAAGTACTTTTCACTCCCTAGGGAGTAAAAAAATTACGTTCCAAGAAGAATGTGGCATGATCGTTGATATACAACTTTCAAATATCCACGTGAAATACCCAATTCCTGGAATCAATGATAAAGGACATCCATCGAGTCTAGTCACGTTTAACTCAGTCTAATTATGGCGGGAAACGATAACGTTGTCGACGACGCACCGAAGCCGTAATTTAAATGAGATTGCGTTAATGCGTTGGAGCAGTCCGCTTCAATCACTACCAATCCCGTCGATTTCCATCGACATTGGAAGGTGGAATGGTAACAGCATTATTAACAAAGTGTCGATTTGAAACACTGTGTTCAACCTTCTCTTCATCCTTTTTATTTTAAAGATGACGGTTAGAGTTGTTATTATGTAACACTAAAGTATCTGGAACGGAGGGGTTATAAGATTGACGTTTTCTTGTAAGAGTGGAAACAATTACTTCTTTCCTGAGTTGTAGAGAGAACCTCTAGGGATGGGATTAATAGAATGCGTTGAATGCGAATTCATTTCTTGTTTGTTTTCTTTTGTTGAACAAGATCCTAGCGTAGGCGAACAAAGACGCGAAAATCCGATGTACCCAGCATTAGCAATCTCAGTCTAAAGTCTGCTCACGATTCTCATCTTAGAGGTAGCAAACGAGCGGGAGGACTGCCAAATGTTGCTCCCTTGGAATGAATTGCTATCGTGATCGATTACTCAATACTCATCTGTCATCCTGAGTCAGCTTAACAATATTGTTCGTAAGGATTGCGTTTGAAGAATCTTTGAGTAGAGAATTTCAACATCAATAATCAAAATGAACCCTGGAACATTAAAATATCTTCAATAGCGTTCAATTCGTCTATCTGGAGTTTAAATATGCTCAGCATGGCGATGATGCATGCTTCACTTAAAAACGCTAAACCTGCCACCAGATGGCAGTTTACCGATTCAAAACTTCTTCTTTCCTGCAAAAAATGCTCCAAATTTGATACTTTTAGATGTTGATGTTCAAAAATAATCGCAAAAGTACATTTAATCAAACCAAAGAAGCAACGTCTCGAGGAGGGATCCTTTGCAGACACGAATTAAGATTGTGTTTGTGGAAACGCGTTTACCAATCAGAACGCGTCTGATTAGAGGCTTACTAAGCTAATTAATTATCTGAGCGTTACCTGAAGCTAAGCTGAGGTGGTGGTCCCCAAACTGGAAACGTCTTGGACCTGTTGGTCTTGGACCGCTCGTAACTGCTCGTTCAGCATGGCGATAATGAATGCTCCACTTAAGAACGCTGAACCTGCCACCAGATGGCAGTTCACAGATTTCTTTGCTGGAGGAAATTCTCCAAATTTGATACTTTTAGATAATTATGGTTAAAAAAAATCGCAAATGTACAATTACTTGAACCAAGGAAGCAACGTCTCAAGAAGGGATCCGTTGCAGACAGGAATTAAGATCGTGTTTGTGGAAACGCGTGTACCAATCAGAACGCGTCTGATTAGAAGCTTGCTGAGCTAATTAATTATCTTAGCGTTACCTGAAGCTAAGCTGAGGTGGTGGTCCTCAAACTGGAAAGGTTTTGGACGTCTTGGTCTTGGACCGCTCGTAACTGCTCGTTCAGCAGGGCGATAATAAATGCTCCACTTGAGAACGCGGAACCTGCCACCAGATGGCAGTTCGCCGATTCAAAAGTTCTTCTTTCCTGTAAAAAATGCTCCAAATTTGATACTTTTAGATGTTGATGTTCAAAAATAAGCGCAAAAGTACATTTAATCAAACCAAAGAAGCAACGTCTCAAGGAGGGATCCTTTGCAGACACGAATTAAGATTGTGTTTGTGGAAACGCGTTCACCAATCAGAACGCGTCTGATTAGAGGCTTGCTGAGCTAATTAATTATCTTAGCGTTACCTGAAGCTAAGCTGAGGTGGTGGTCCTTAAACTGGAAACAGAATCCCTCTCGGACCGCTCGTAACTGCTAATCACCTCAAGGATATGATTAAAGCTCCAGTAGTCAAGCAAAAAGAGGATAAGGTCCACCGAAGCAAAAGATTGCCTCCCTAAGATGAATATTGCAGTACCTTACTCATAATTTGTATAGAAACTCAAGAACCCTCATTATTATTTTCAGAATGATTTAACATCAAATTAGTTATCTTGCCCTCCCACAATTTTCGGATGTTTCAGTTACATTAGCCAATGTTTTTAATTTTCGTAACTTCTGATAGGTCGGTTTTAGTTTCATGGAAATGGTGTTCTGATTTGAGTAATTACCTGAAAATATATAACGGACGTTATCTTCGAATATTACATCCGCTATTATGCACATACCATCGCGTTTTGTGGTTATCGGATATTCCTGATTGAATGTATCAAGATTGTGTGCAAATACTATCCATAGGGCAGACCACGGTTCACTGCTCTTCAATATTAACACTTCCAGTACTGAAATCAAATATCCCGGATTGCGCAGAATTATTCCTGAGTAAAACTTCTAATGGTTTCAAAAACTCGATCGAGTTGGCGAAAAAGGAATCGATATCTGCGACGCTGTATCCTTCTTTAAGAAACTAAATATTTTAGCTAAACATCTTGCTTTTCAAAACTTGACGAACCGTATTAAAGGCTAATTAAACCATTTCAACTGTACGAATCAACGATTATTTACATTTCAAACATGGGTGTGCTTGCTAAGCTGAATTTGCATTTCAAACAAACGCAATATTGCGGAAGATAAACTGAGTTTTCTAGTCATTGTGAATGCAGCATTGATCCTTGGAATTTGCTAAAGGGGAAAGAAAAATTCGACGCAAACGGACTTTGTGATTGAAAGGACGGAGAGGATGAGAGCAAGCGGACGTTTCTATTGGACTGAGAAAACAAAGTGGATTTCCTGAACAAATCTTTTGGAAAGAAACCACTAAACCAGGACCTTCATTTTTTATCGTTTGCTCTAATCGCGTTAAAGTGGGCGAGGGTTACCGCAAAACCGAAGTCATAAGAAATGGAAGCATGATTTGAATAAATTTCTCTTGCATTGCACACGTGACTTCTACATAATTATGAACTAAATAGTTGCAACAGGTAAAAGATAACAGTTCCATATTCATATTTGATGATTGATACGTGACCGCCCCTGTATTGTATCTTCGCCTAACAATTGTTGCTCTAGAAATTGTTTTCCAACATATTTCAAAGTTTGATAAGAAGCAAATTGGAGAAACTGGGGTGGCTAATGCAAATGTAGTCATCTAGAAAATTAAAAAATGGTCTGGAAGATATACTTATCGCTAAGTTGAGGAGATTGGAGTTACGAAGTGACTTTCTTTTGAGGGAAGGACGGAAGAATAGAACTCCGGAAAATGTGGGGATTAGGGCGTTTAGAGATACCAGTACCCGTTCGATGTAAACTTTCTCGGTCCACAAGTAGAAGCGCAATTCAGGGCGGTGGTAAGATACCGAATTTAGCGGAAACTCGCTTGAATATTGTTTGACTGCCTCGGATTTACGCTTGAGCGAGCCAGGCCAGCCTGTTTGCTCCCATGTTTTTGAGTAAGAGAGAGAAAGAGGGAGTGAGTAAAAATCGGAAGGAAAGCGACGGGATGAAACAATACGGAAAATGCAGTGGGTGGTTGTTCCACGCTACGTTTGCCATTTTATTTTATGATGCGAGACACATGATTTTCGATTTTACTGCAATAACGAAACATCACAGACAATCATTCACACTCGAAGTAAAGGATTTTGCTCTATAGTTCTCGCCATGGCAAAGATAGGGGAAATAACGAACTGTTTCAACTCAACTGATGGAGGGATACCCCTTGACAAAATTGATCAAACGCATTGTGAAGAAATATATGAGCGATTGTTATTTTCATATCTTAGTGAAGCGCTCATAAATATGAGAGCCGTTTGAACTAGTGCTTAACATAATAAAAATGCATCAAAATCTGTCAGATACGTATTTTTTCTTTTGTTTGGATGAGCCTTAGTTTCCGAGATACCGAGGTTTGAATATTTGACCTTGAACGGTCGGCTCAAGCCGCTCCAGGCTAAGCACGCGTCATGCGCTTGAGCCTAAATATTCAAACCCTAATATCTCGAAGACTAAGGTCCATTAGATCAAGAGAAAAAATATGTATCTGATGGATTTTTATTCACTTCTACCATGTGAAGCCTCAGGCGAATCAGCGTCCCGCCTTTGGCTACCTCACCTTGGCATATCTTTATCGTAAATAGTTTCATTCTGCAGCTCAGTTTCTAATTTCTAAAATTCATTGCTTTCAGTATTTCATTATTTCCTAATATTTCAACACAATTAGCATTTCTTCTAAAAACAATGAAGTGTTCAGGAGGAACGCAAGATTTGGATGCCCTGGTTAGCAGAAACTAGACAAGACGAAAGGGTGAGTGACAAGAAACTTGCGTCTTCAGATTTCGATTTGAAACTCACGACGTGAACTCGATCAGGAATTCACTGAAACTCTGAGGTTAATCAAAACTCAAAGCCTCGCTTCGCTGAGTTGTACTCCAACTGCGTACAACCCCTGTCCTCTCTTTCTTGAAACTATACGACATCTTACGATGGAGAGAGCGCATCTGGCTTGAAAACGAAAATATATCTCCAATCCGAGTTAACTACACGAATCGATGCTGTAAAACTGAATGCCCTCCTTTAAGGTCGTTCCTTAAACGGGAAAGGTTTTCTGAGAAACAGGACTTTGATGGAAATCTTTTCGAAATCAAGTAATTGCGATTCTCAACTGCGACTCCGTTCGTTTCCATTACGCTCCGGAGGGCAAAAATATTTACTCGTTCTCTTAATTTAAACTTGGGAACGACCGAATTAGAGCTAATTGAATCTTAGGAAGTCTGCAATAAAGCTTTCGACCTCGTTTTTCTATTCTACGGAACAAGGAAGATAGTAGAATTTAAGATGTCGTAGTTCATGGATTTTTAAATTAGATCAGGAGACTTTAATATTTAAAACTACTATTTCAAAGTAGGTATTTTCGAAATTGGAACAACGTTTTAGAAGATAGGTAAGGGTATTCCTATACAAAGACCTTTCCTATACCTTTCCAACTCCGAGACCATCCTTCATTCAAGTGGTTCATGCCCGTGCTAAGTGTCTAGAATGTTCTCGAATTTGTCAGTTGCGCAATATTGTTTTATGAGGCTATAAGGATCCTTCCGGAACTTTCTGGAAACTCGAAAACATGCCGTGGGCCACTTAGCTGTCGAAATGGTCTCGCTAAACTACTTCTCTAAGATTTTTTTTGTTTCTTTCACAAAATAAAATTAGAGTTACGCCGTTAGATAAAATAGAAGCGCGTGCGTGATCCGAAGCCTTTTCCGGGACACAAACGGTAATGGCGTTCGCAAACTCCCTCCTGTCTTAATCTCTCGTCGAGACAATCGTCCCGGCGTGATAATTTAATCCCAAGAGTTGAAAAGTTTCCTGCTGAGCAGCTCACTCGGACCACCCCCGCTTCGTATCCTTTTAGATTTCTCCTAACTCCTCCTCAGTCCTCCAGTTTCCACCCTTACTAACTAAACGAAAGGAATTTCCTCGACGCTCTCTTCCGTCCGGAGACTTGATTAATAAATTTGTCCCGCTTCGGACAAATATTAGAATTGCTAATTTCTCGTAAACACATTGCTCCCGCCGAGCTGCGTCTTCTGCATCCGCTACAGTACCCTGTCCCGCTAAAAGAGCCCTAATTAATCAAAAGATACGGAATTTTCCTACCCGAATCTTATTTTTGTTTGACTTAACCGAAGAATATGCGCTCAGACATCATCGGTCTTCAAATTTCAGCCAAGAAGAGAACCCTCATTATTGCAAGAGCTAGTTAATTAATTGCTCTCTAATCCCAGAAGTGCAAGTACTGATTCCTTCACTGCATCCCTTACACTTTCCATACTCTAGAACACCGCATTTTCGTCGAGAAATTTTTATTAACTTTTGAAAGAGTTGCTCTCTAAACTCATTTTTTAGGTATCAAGCTACGCACCAAAGTTGGTAGAGCAGGCTATGTGTCCATCCGCTAGAACGAGATGTGAGACACTGATATGACTTTCTACTTGTGCTAGCGTTGCAGGGTGAAAGTTCATAAAAATCCATTAGGTATATATATTTCTTCTTTCGATCCAAGATGCCTTAGTTTTCGAGATATTGAGGTTTGAACATTTAACCTTGAACGCTTAGCTCACGTCTGAGCTCCGGGATGAGCAGTGGCGCGTCGCGAGCTCTGTCTTAAGCCGAGCGTTCAAGGTTAAATATTCAAACCTCGATGTCTAAGGAACTAAAGCCTATTGGATCAAAAGAAAAAATATGTACCCCATGGATTTTTATGTACTTTTATCCTGCAAACCTTCAGTCGAATCGGCTTCCATTATCTAGCGTCCTCTCCGTCGCGGTCGCGGATGTTCTTATCGCCCCCTTTCGTTCCTCCTTTTTCGTTCAGCCATCGATTACAATAGCGGTGCTGGAATCGAGCTATCCTGTAAAAACTATGTGCACATACTTTTTTCCCTGAAAAAAAGGCTTTTGTAGAAAATTGAGTTTAACTAAACTGATAAGCGACGAATCGTGGACGCGATACTTCGGGATCGAGGACAATTGATCAGGAAACGTCGCGGCGAGTGTCCTCACTTTCGAGGATAATTAAAAGTCCCTCTTTCTTTTATCAGAAAAACTTTTTATTCCCGATCCCTGGGGTTTAAATTATCACGCTGGGATGATTATTAGCGACCGGGGGTAAAGTGAAGAAAGGAAGTCAATTGTTGGGGACAAATGAAGCGGCGGAGTCACGTTTACCTAAAACGCTGATAAGCATTGCAAGCAGAAAAGTTCAGAGAAAATTATTCTACTCGTGTGTCTTCCAAAAAAAAAAGCATTAGCCATTTCTTTATAATTAAAGAGTTTTCTCTTATATGTGATAAAATCTAATTGTAAGTATATTTTAAAAGTATTTTGGATTTGTAATCGATAAATTCGATTTTTAAATCAAGTTTTAGTTTGATATAATATTAAATTTTGAAAATTTTTGTTGGAATCAGAGAAATTTTGTGTTCTTCGAAACTCACTCGTTTATCTGAAATTTTCGTTGAGTAATTTAGTTAAGCGTCAATACATCTTGGGCGTAGACTTTCGTTTTTTTGTAACTTTTGTTTTCTATATTCAAATAATAATATTTATCAGAAACACTAACGTTACTAATTCATCATCGAATCAGAAAAACGATGAATTTGAAGTTCCTAAATTTATTTTTATAAAAACTATTTCTCTTCTAAAAAAATTAGTTTATTAAAGGCTTTTTTCTGAACGGCACACATACATTGTGATTCTCCTGAAGCATAATGAATTTTCATAAAAGCTTTCTTGAAGTTGAATTCTAAATGAACAAATTTTTAGAAAAAGTTCCAACTTTTTTGTTTACAGTTCAATTGTTTTCTTGGAAATCTGAATATTTTGTTGGGAAATTTGACTATTTGTCCAAAAACATTTTCTTCTTCTGAAAATTCTTTTTTTGTCTTAAAAGCTCAACTATTTGGTTGATATTCATCCAATTAATAAGGAATTCAACTATTCCTTTCAAAAATTCATCTATATGGTTCAGAATTCCACGGTTATCTTGAAAAACATATTTTTCTTGTTCAAATATCAACGATTAAATTTTTTTTCAAATTCCCTTCTTTAGTTGAAAATTTTATTACTCGACTGAAAATTGAACAATTTGGTTCAGATTCTTTTTCTTTCTTGGCTGGACAGTCTTTCTCAGTTGAAAAATTCATTTTTTTCTGAAAATTCAAGGATTTTGTCAAGAAAAACCGTCGCTTTTCATCAAAAATGACAAGGAGCTATCCAGGAAAACTTCTAAATCGAAATTCCTTACCGTCTATGCAAACATTCTACAGAAATGTGGTGAATGTCCGTGCTAAGTTTCTAGAATGTTCTCAGAGGATTTTTATTGCATCATAAAAATATAGTGTGCAATTGTGGTAAGCGAATTTAGCGCAATATCTTCCTATGGCGTCGTTCGAATCCTTAGGGAACATTCTAGAAACTCCGGGAAAATACTACTTGGTTGGAAAATCAACTATCAAAAAATTCAGACACTTCGATAAAAATCCATTTTTTTTTATCAAGAATGACTAGTGTAGCTAAGTTTCTAGAATGTTTATAAAGGATATAGATGACGTCAGGGAAGCATATTGCGCAATTGTAGAAAACGAAGTTTGCGCAATACTGTTCTATGACGTCATCCGGACCTTTTGAGAACATCAAAGAAACTTGGGGAAAATCTTCTTTGGTTGACAGTTCAATACGAAATTTTGAGAATGAACCTAGCGTATTATCATCCTGTGACGTCATCCGGACCCCCCAAAAACATTCTAGAAACTTGGGGGAAATCCTCTTTTGTTCAAAAATAAAATTTTTTGTGAAGAGTTCAACAATTCTTTTAAAGTATATCTCTTCTTTTCAAAGTTGATCAGTGGATATTCCGTAAAAGTTCCAGATCAAAATTTCTACCTTGCCGACTTTTAAAGCATTCTGCTGCAAAGTGTTGCATGTTCGTGCTAAGTTTCTAGAATGCCCCTGAAGAATCTTGATGAGGTCATAAAAATATATTGCGCCTTTGTGAAACATTAAAGAAAGCGCAATATCATTTTATAACCTAATTCGGACCCTTAGAAAATATTCTAGAAGCTTAGGAAAAGTCTTTCTTGGTTGAAAATCAACTTTTCCGCTGCAGATTCAAAAACGTTGAAGAATCAGTCCCTTCTATTAGAAGAAACTAGTACATATCAGATGGGAGTTGTAGATCAAATTTCCTATCTTACCGACTTCGATAATATTTTACCCCTTAGTGCTACATGGACCTGCTAAGTTTCTAGAATGTTTTCGAAGGATCCTGTTGTTGCCATAGAATGTATTGCGCAATTCTACAAAACGAAATATGGGCAATATCATTCTATGATGTCATCGAAACCCTTCTAGAACATTCTCGAATCTTAGCACAGACACAAACCACTCAGCTCTAGAAAGTTTTTGAATTCGGTATGGTAGGGATTTTTTCAAAAGAAATGTCTTTTCTTCTGATTCACATATACTGGTGTAAAATTGCAATACTTCCGATTCAGAGAATGCCTAAAATGAGTAAGCGAAAAGAGGAAGAGACGTGGAAGGGGGTGTGTATTAGGATAGAAGTCAGTGAGATGAAGGATGAGGAGTCTGGCTTCTCTGAAAAGTAACAAGAGCAAAAAGTCAAACCGATGGGCTGACTGGTAAGACTGCATTGCGCCGTCACGTCCCACGGGACTTCGGGTTCGTTTCCACACTCCGTCCCGTTCCGTTCCAAGATGGTTCATTAGTTGTCGCAATGCAGGACCTTTCCAGCCCTCCTGCACTCCTGACGTAACACTCCCTTTAATGTTGGGTGGAAGGGGGTTGGAAACGGAGGCGTTAGTCCTTTTCCTGCCAACCCCGTCCAAAATCCTTCGGGACGTCCTCGAGACTCCGGGAATAGCAATGAAGGATATTTTACCCAGTCACTCGTGTCCGAGGCTTTCCTGAATTCCCTGTTTTGGATGCATTTCTCTCCCCTTACGTCTCCAGTATCTTTCTCTCTTCAAATATAACCATCTCTTCCATTGTGTCTGAGCATTTCATCCTTCCCAGTTTCCATCACTTTTATCCCGTTCTAGTATTCGGTACAACTTCTTGTTCCATGGAGGATTACCAACTGCCGCATTGTGCTGGAAACTCACATGGTATTGTCTCCTCCGGATTTGCATGATGGGAATTTGAATAAATAGAATTCATAGGTTTTTGATGATTTTTTGCTCCTTCAGGGAGTTGCAGGGATCACAGTCCGACAATATTTTGAACTTTTTATTCCAAACCTCCTTTACCTTTTTTTTTGTACCATTAGGCCATAATCCCTTACGAGGTGAGCGTAACTTGTCAAGAGCCGTATTTGGTTGAGTTGAATACACGGGAGGACACAGTCTCCCGCCGACATGCCAACAGCACGCGGTATTCACAAACGGTTACCAATCCAAGTACTAACTGCGCCCAAAGTTGCTTAACTTCAGTGATCAGACGGGAACTGGTTTTCTAAGTTCAAAGTTCATCATTTCTACACTCAAATTTTCAAAATGGGACAATATCCTAGACGAAAGTAATTGAAATTTTATAATTTCAAAATGAATTTCAAATTGAAGAGTTCTGAATTAGAAGTTCTTGAGATCAAATAACGCGATATCAAAATTTAAAATTAAGATGACTTCAAAGTGAAGGGATCTAAATGGAATGATTTTTATGCTAAAAACGTTTTGACTTTAATAATGTTCGAAATTTCAATATTTTTCAATAGAAACGTTAGAAATTTAAATAAATTGAATATTGGATAACAAGCATTCGTACGTGAGATTAATTTTCATTAAAAAAATGAAAATTTTTAACCAAAAGGGGTAACCTATAATGAAGTTGTTAAACTTTCGAAGAAATAATAAAAATCTTCAACTAAATGATTTAATTTGTTACCTATAGAAATGTTTTCAACTAAAAACTTCAACCTGCACGGAATATTCCAAATTCCTGTTAAAAAATAAGTGATCTACGTCCTACGACCGAAAAAAAATTAATTTTCAAGAAAGAAAGTAATTTCTAACAATGTACTTGAACTTTAAACGAAGAAAGATTTCCAGTCAAGGAAGAAGAAAAGAAGTAAATGTAACATTTCAGTTTGTTGATTTCTGAATCAATACAAACCTTAATTTTCAATGAAAAAGGTGAATTTTCAAGCAAAAGTAATTAAATTTTCAATCAAAAAAGATAACCACCAAAAAAATTCTTGAATTTTGATAAAAATAATAAAATTTCCAACTCAATAGTTGAATTTCCAACTAAAAAAAAAAATATTTGAAAAAATTATTCTTGAAAGAAAAAATCAATTTCCAACAGAAAAATCAATTTTGAACCCAAAACTTTAGCTATTTCGAAAAAATTAATCTTTGCCAGGAGAGAAAGTGATTTTTGAACAAAACAATTAATTTTAACATAGTGCTCTAACTTTCAACGAAAATAGATTTTTTAGCCAAGAAAGAAAAAACCAAAAATGATAAACTATTGCGAAATTGTTAAATTTTCCTACAATTGATACAATTTCTAACTACATGTTTGAATTTGTAATCTATGTAAATATTTTTTAACTAAAATTTTAACTGACAACAATAGAATTTTAATCTGAATCAATGAAAAGACGAATTTGAAACCAGTAATTTTATTTTGGATAAGAAACATGAATTTTGAACCAACTTATTAAATTTTCAATTAAAAAAGATAACCTTAAACAAAATTCCCAAGTTTCCAGAAAAATAAGAAGAATCTTCAACT